>JADRCD010099859.1:0-15687 GCA_019843815.1 Montemys delectorum | reverse complement strand
TGCATTTATGTGTTTCAGACAGTGGTAAGTATTACGGGGAGGGGGGAGAAAGAGAATCTCTAAGGGTAGATATGGGAATAGCACTGTTGCCAACCCTCCTGACCCTCATCTTGAACTTTATTTAAAAGTTATTGAGACATTTGGCTAGCTTTGTAAATATCTTCTGATTGGAATGCTTGGAGACATTACTGTTTGGGGCTTTCTGAATGCCAACAGGAAAAAGCTTGGGTGTGGTGCTCCCTGCCTCTCATTTGCCCCACTGCCTGACTGTAAAACAAAAATGTTTGTACAGTGGCATGTCCTGATACTAGTGACATTCTCACCAATTGAACGGTCTGATTCAGTGACAGAGGACAGTATCTGCAGCCCAAGCCCTTGTGTGACATTTCACACTTGGAGGGTTCAGCAGACTTCCATTTCCCATCTGGTGAGAATCATTTATTCTTTTGGAGAGGTTCATTGATAGAACTAAAGAGGTGAAGTTGAATCAGGCTGAAGAAATGACATTCATGTGCCTGAAAACTGATACAAATGTTAAATCCAGTGCCAAAGTCACACTAGATATTTGCTATAATAATGGAAATTTAGATCAATGAAGCATCAAGTTGTATGAACAACAATGACAAGGAAATGATAGAGACTTTAATAAAGACCTTCAAACTTGTCCTCTCTCTGTGACTGAAGGTTGTCAGTTCTCCATGATGTCAACTGCATGACAATTTTTCCTCCCAGATTTGGGAATTGTGAGTAGATGTGGACCCTTCCTGGATGTATTCTAACAGCTCTGCTGAGTACATCTTGTTGGATGGGGACAAATTTTAGGCTCTCAGCTCATATTTACATGTCTAGCTCAAACCTCTAAATGGAATGACAAAGAAAGATTGAGACTCAATCATGTATGAACATATCAATTAATATCTTTTCTAATAGCCCATAGATGGAAAAAATTTATCCTCCACAACTTTTTGTGACCTAAATCTGGATATAGATTTAAGACAATTTTCATGAATGCCCCAACATTTCTGAAAAATGATAGAGATGCTATTTTATAGCTTTTCACATTTGTCAGCAGAACGGGGTTCTTTAGCATAAAGAAAGAAAGACTCCCTGTGTGGAAGGGGAGGTAAGCCAAATCAATATGACACTAACTCTAGGATTTGGGGTCTAATGCAATGTCTCATCTCTTTCCTTACACAAAGTAGACAGATATAATTAAAAATATTGTCTTTAGGAAAAACCATAAACTATTTCAAAACCTGTCAAATTCAAAGTATGAACAAACTTTCACTAGTAATTTGCACATTCCTTTAATTAGCCTAATCCCACTTCACCAGTAGTTTGCCAACTTAAGGGCCTCAGGTACAAAGATACACATGTGGCTTTCTTATAAAGCCACATTTACGGTATCTGTTAGCTCAAAATTCCTTTGAACCTGGAACTCATTTTATCTTTGAAATAAGTTTCAAACTCTCTTTCCTTATTTATCACTATTACTTTTTCAGATGGTTATCTTTGAATGCAGCCTTCAGTGTCCCAGGGCCAGACATCTCATCTTTTATCCATGTCACTGAAAATTTACAAAAGCTTCTGAAAGTCTAAGAAAATACTTTTGCTTTTATACTTTATGCCATAACAGGCACTATTAAAATGAGAAGTACACAAATAATATTAATAATGCATTTCCTTTCATCCAAAGCAGAGGCATTTTGCTTCTGAGAGCTTCTTAATACGTCACCTTCTGTTTTGGGAGCCAAAGAAGGGAGATGAAAGGCTTTAATGAAAGATCCATATGACTTGTGATTACAAAGTAATTACTATACTAACTTTGAGCTTATGTGGAGATATTGGGTTTTGAAGTAAATGAAAAACTATATTTCTGTTAACATTCAAAGTAATCCTTTTGGTACAGAGTGGTGCTATCTGCTAGGCCATAGCCAGGTGCAGCCCACATGACAGAGTCTTACCTAGGTGCTAGATCTGTATTTTTAGATAACTTTCAAGCAACGGCATCAATTGCCATAAAACTTTTACAGACAATCTTAAGATGTTCGTTCTGACCTTATCCTTTCCTTTTACCAATCAAAGAAAACACTAACAGGAATAATTAAATTCAATGATCACTATTGGATCACTGGGTGTATATAGCTTTCTTTGTAGGCTGGCATGGGACATGCCTACTCTGAAGGCTTCAGCCTCCAACTCTGAAGGAACCAGTGAGATTAAATGGGTCTGGGACAGCACTTGCCTTAGGAGGCATTTCTCCACAAAGACCAGAAGGTGATCGATAAGCTAAGACTATCTTCTTATGGAGGTACTGCTCACTAAATATAGCAGCCCTGCTCAGAGGGTGACAACAAAACCCCGGGGGAAGTGGGATTGGAAGGTGAGCACGGGAGGGGAAAAAGCTGAAAAATTGAATCCTTCTTAGTCTATAGACCACTTTGGGGTTTTCAATGGAAGCTTCAGCGAATTGTGAACACGTGTTTACCAGGACTCTTCCCTGTCTATTTTCTCTCCAAGACTGTCCAACAGCAAATATGGACATGGCAGAGGAATCATCAAGATTTCTTGATGCTGGGTTATGCCTCTTTGATATAAGTGACTTCTTGCTAAGGTTCTGGGGCTGTCCCCTTCTTATTCCCAAACAAGGGCTTACAAGTTCTTTAAAGTGAGAGAGCGAAACAGTCTTAGAGATCTAAGAGGGCTTAGTCTGCCCAGGAGAAGTTTAGGAAAAAGTTTTCTTTGTAAGCAAGCAGTAAGGGATGACTAACCATTTAGATTCTTGGTTTTCTGGCTGCTCTCTCTTTCTTCTCTTGGATTGTTTTAAGAATGGAGAAGATTTTGAAGACCTGTTCCCTCCAGCCTTTGCTCTATGAGGGATGAGCAAAAAGAAGTTTCTTCATGGTCAAATTGCATAGAAACAACAATGAAGCCTACAAGAAATTTGTAATTCCAGTGACTTAAATCACACACACCTGGATGAACAAACGTTCTGTAATAAAGAGTCGCTTGTGTGATAGGAAATAAAAGTTATGTTTTATCAATCTGCTAACCCAATGAGGGATGTGAAAAACAAGGTTCGGTGACTTAAAGAAAAAGTTTGTCTCTTCAAGTGCGTTACAATTTACTATGCAACATTAGAAAATCCATAGAAGGAAATTATAGACAATAGCCTTTGTCACTGTGACCACATGCCTGTAATAACTACATGAGAGAAGATGATTATATTTTGACTTTTGGCTTCCAAGTTCCCAGTCTTGGGCACTTGGTTCCATTGGGTTCAGGCCTATGGTAAGGAATCCAGGTACAAAAAAAGTCAAACATCTCACATTCTTATTGAACATGAAGCTATAGTGTCCTTCCCTAGTGGGCAAGGGCAGTGGGAAGTCTCTTGTCTCTTTCTAGGGAAGGAATGCCAGGTGCTGACAAAGATATAGAAATCAAGGAGAGGGTGATAGAGAACTGACATTATTGACCTTCAAATACAGTACTTTCTTATGGCTGTGAACATGACTCAGACATGGCTGTTCTAGTTCTTCTAAATGTGACCAGCACTCAGAGTGATATTTCACAGAAAGGAATAGCAATCTTGACAATGGGTGATGCCAATCAATTGCAAACTGAAACTACTCCAGAACCATTAGTGTAGCAAAATAAGGAGATACAATGTATGCATGTCTCCTTCTAAGCTATGAACTTTCTTAATAGCCCTAAAGCTTCAAACAAGACTAAACACACTCACAGGCAACTCTTATAAGAGCAAATAGGAATCATGAGCAAAGTCTCTCCCAAACTAGCTTCATCTTCTTATTCAAATGCAACACTCCTCCTTTCACCAATAGATTAGCCAACCTCTTCAGTTACTGCCTAAGAACCGAAACTACTCTATTCTAAAGTCCTACAGCTTAGCTTAGCTTAATGAAATATATAAATAGGGTTTAAATGAATCTTTAAAGCTTACGAATGCTTTTCACTCAGCTCTTAAGGATAGGTGCTTTTATAAACAGTTTTCTAATTATTAAGTTGAGATCATATTTTGGATTTCCTTCCAAATTTAATTTGACAGTGTACATGCTTTTATACTTTTATTTCTCAAACACAGAAGGTTCAAAATACTGGTTTCCAGACAGAAAATTATTAATATATTTCTCACAAATGGTTTGTGTAGAAAAAAGTCACTCATTGTCTTACAAGAACCCAAATCACATTTTCCCAAGGAAATCAAGCCCCAGAGGTTTGGAAGTGTCATCTAACAGAAAGAAGCAAAACGAGGTTGGAAGAGATGAGAAGACAGGAAGAGTTTTTCCCCCTACATGCACCATCAGCATACAGTTTTGTTCTGACAGGTAGTTCAGTAAAGAAATGGACACATTCATGAATGTCATCCTGCTGAAACCAGACTCAAGAGAAGTAAAAGACAGTTGATACCAATTCTTGTCATTTTGCAAAGGCTTTTTGCAGTGGTGGCAGATTGCAAGATGAATCCTTGTAGGTCAGCAAGGTTGCCTGACCTAGTTTTTGATTATTGGTTGTACAAGTTGTATGGAGAGCAGTCCGTGGTCTATAAATAATATGGGTACCAGGATGGAATCATTTAGGACCACCAAATAACAGGATTCAAAAAAAGTAAAACAGCTGAAATATCCAACAGTCTGGTCTAACCTGGGATGCTCTGTCTCCTCACAGCCAATGCTCCATCGGGCGGCTTTGTCTGGCTGGCAGATTTAGTGTAGGGACTCTCATCTGCAAAGGCACAATGAAGGGTGTGGTTAATTTCCATCCAGTTTCTAGCCTTGTGAAGACCTGTAAAGGTTTGCAATCCTTCTTCCATAGAGAGGTCATAAGGGGAGGAGAAGAGTTGATGACCCAAGTCCTACATTTGAGTGAGCTCTAGGATGAGTGTGGATGTTCTGAATGTCAGTTCCTTCTTGAGAATGAGGAACACCATTCTCAGGTACCCCTCAGAGCTGTAAGGATCAAAAGCTAAAATGTACATGGAGACTTTCTTTTTTTAATGATAGGAAGAGTGCCAATAGGCACATCAATCCTTTGCCTGTCATCTAGATCCACCAATAAACAGTGAATATGTGTAACAGGAAGATAAAGACTGAATGAAATGGCCCAGTGGACACTAAGAATAATCGGTGGAAGAACAAAGGAGAGAAAATGCAGTAATTCAGAGAAGCAGATGAAAGAGCGTTAGTACTGCAGGAGAATGACGATAACTGTTAGTAGGCTCTTGTCAGGAACATAAGCAGGCATTCAGGGTAAAGCAGAGGGGCGGGGTCATTCCAAAGGTAAGATTGGAGAGGCAAAGAAATGGGAAAGAAAGATGGTTTTGGCAAAAGAAGATATGTATTGAGGTGAGCTATTCCATTAAAGAGTGGGTTTAAAACAAGCTGCAGAGCAACATAAAGAGCGATCGAGAAGACGGAGGGTTGAAAGCTTCATGTATTTGTGAGTGTTAGGGAAAAGGTTAAGTGTCTGAGACACTAGGTACCAAGATCATGGAGGAGATGGTCCACTAAATTCTAAGTCAAGGGATTTGTTTCTGATTGCATCTGAGCTGGGATCCTGAATGGTGACATAGGAGAGCTTATGTTAGTGTTAGGAGGATAGTAAGGAATGATGCTTCCTAGCTTGGATGGAAGCATCCCTGTGCATAGTAAAGGAGACAGCAGGAGTAAAATCTTCAGAATCTTAAGAATAAGATTGATATGGCTTGAGAAAAAAGATTATGTAAAATAATTATCCAGCACATTCTGTCAAGCTGGGTGACACTATGACACATCTTCCCATGCTGGGACATGTTTGTTATTGCTGTCATTGTTTTAACTGGAAATCATTAAAGGATTAAAGGGAATCATATCGCACATGGCAAACTATTAAATATAACAAGCATTTAATTTGGCAGCAAGGTTTATCATCAGAGGGCTGCGCATATTAATTCTCCCAACTAAGTGGTGTGCATTTTCACGACAAAGTGCTCATTCCTTTTCTGGGATGTGCACTTCCTGGAAATGATTCACGATTTCGTCATAAAAACGAGCAATGTCTTTATAAGCAACGACAAAAGAAAAGATTAACACTGCGGCGATGGCAATTAACTTAAAAAATGGCAGGCATGATGTTTTATGCTCATCTGCCATTAATCACACAATTCTTTTCTTTTCATTTTTTTCCAACCATAACAAAGCTAGCAGATTTAGAGTACCAAAAAGAATCAACAATATCATCCCTGCTGCTTCTGAAGCAGCATCTTAGGACCTGGAGTGTTCTCAGTGCAAACATTGTGCTGGAAAACAATTAAATATCACAAAACAAATCTAAGCCTTTCATCACGGAAGTGGCCACTTGTCCCACTGTCCGTTCCCATTGAAGAGGTGTGCGGGTTTCCCATATTGTTAGCTTAATAACCAGACACCGTGATTCACACAGCTGTCATTCAAACAGGCTGTTTCCATGCAAATGTCTGAGATTCTTCACAAGATTGTTTCAATACTGTATCTCCTTCCCTTTAGCCACAACATGGCCACTGTTCATTTACAAAGACAGAGCACTGAGCCAAGTGGTGCCCATCACACTCCCAGTCAGGAGCTGTGACTTAAGTCTTCAGTTTTCAATTTGTCAGTAAGACCCTGGGTTGAATGCAGTGTTGGAGTTTCTAAAAGGGCAATAGAGATTTTCCCAGGAGATTCTTGGGTCATCTCCTCTTCATGGTCTACTTTGAAGAGACCATTTTTTAAAGAAAGAAATTCACCTAGTCTGCACTATAGAAGTAGTCAACCCTGTTAAATTGCTCTCTCATTTATATTTGAAAACTATTCCCTCAATTTAAGGCTGAGATCCTCTAGTAAGAAAAGTTGAAACTGAATGATAGTTGGTCACCTGACCAGCATCTGTAAAACCACTCCCAACCCACATAGTCCCTCCCAGAATCAAGTATGCCCTTCCCAGGTGTAAAAGAAAGGAAATACCTATCCAGAACCCAAAACATGTGTTGGTCAAATAATCATATGGGAAAAATTTTATATTATCTAAGATTAGGTTGCCAGAGATGTAATGCATGATGGGAGCGAGGCTGGTAAAACTTGTCATGAGCACCATGGAAGGCTGAACGTCAGAGATGCCTGACACAGTCTGATGCAGTTGCTAGGAAATGACCTGAGCAGTGACCCCTTCACCTTAAATGTACCAGAGGCACCGTGGGCCTTCTGCTGCTATTCAGTACAGAATGGACTTCAGCTCTCTTGGGGTGATTGAGTGAAACTCAGATCAACTCAAAATCCATAAGTGAAAAGTGAGAAAAATCACAGGACAAGAGTCAAGGCTCTGCCCTAGGACACTGAAGGGTAAGAAAGACAGACTACACTTAATTTTCATCTATTTCTTTTTTGAAAAAGTTTTTAAAAATAATTATTAGTTATATTCTTTTGTGTATGATTGCTTTGCTTGCATATATATTTGTGCACCATGTGAATTCCTTTCTGTTGCTTCCGGTGGAGGCCTGAGGGTGATATTGGGTCCCCCTGGACTGAAGTCACAGATGGTCATGAAAGGCTATATGGGTGCTGAGAATTGAATTTGTGTCTGGAAGAGCTACAAGTGTTCTTAACTGCTGGTGCAACTCCACAGCCTCTTATTTTACTTGTGTGTGTGTGTGTGTGTGTGTGTGTGTGTGTGTGTGTGTGTCTGTCTGTCTGTCTGTCTGTGTATGAGCACATGAGTATAGGTTCCCACAGAGACCAGAAGAGGGTTTTGAATTCCCTGGAGCTAGAAATAACAGACAATTGTGAACTAGCTGATATGGGTTCTGGAAACTGAGTCTTTGGCCCTTTACAAAAGCTGTGTGCTCTCTTAAAAACTGAGTCATTTCTTTAGCCTAGGACTTTTAAATCCTTTCTATAAAAGCATGGGAACCTATGGAGGCTTCTGGCATGGTTTCTCACATGTGTATTTAAGCAGATTTGCATATTTATTCCTAGAATTTCCTATTTAGATGACAATGTAAACAGCTTTTGAAATGTTATGGCTAATACTGAAGCCCATAGAGGTTTGTAGAAGGAAACACACTGAAAATGAGCCTAGACTGAATTTCTTATTTTCTTATTCCCACACAAAAAAGAAAATCTTATTTCTTCTTGGATAGACAACATTTTATAGGCCAATAATAAGCCCGCATGCTGTTGTATAAAGGCAAGGATGTGTTTTTGGCACACAAAACCAACAGACATTGCTGGTGTGGGTCCCTCCAAGAGACATTGTTGGTGTGGGTCCCTCCAACAGACATTGAGTGGTATAGGTCCCTCCCATGGGAAAGCCTGGGAAGTGTGTCATCTTTTTCCACTGGGAAATGTGTGCATATGCTAATCCCGTCTTCCTTGTCTTTGTGGGTAAAGTGAATTATTTAAAAATTGCACAATAGAACCAATGCATAGGCTCCACTTAACATTTAAATTTTATTTATTTATTTTTGTGTGTGTGTATGTACGTATGCATGTGTGCCATGAATGTCTGTGTGCCACTAAAAGGATCTCTGGGAGTTGGAATTTCAGGCAGTAGTGAGCTACCTGACAGAGATGCTGGGAACCACACTCACTGCTGCCACATCTCTACAGCTGCCTCAGATTTACCTGTGAATCATTAAAGTCTAAAAGGAGCACCAATGCAATGAATTGCTCCCCAGTATGGTCCTAAAAGAACCATCAGGTGTCTTTTAGGTACATATTAATACTCTGACTTCATTGTATTATGAAGGCAACCACTTTCAAATATAGAAATGAATTAAACATAGATCAAATAATAAAACACATGAGTTCACAGCAATCCTAGAACAGCATCTACAACAGGCATTAAGTGATGCTTTGCTGGTAGACTATGCCTCATGAACAAGTATGTAAGTACACTCCCACCCACCTCTAGGTTTGTAGACTATCCCTGTTAAAGTCACATCATTATCCAAATGCTATTAAGAGCTGACAACCGAACATGACAGTCCAAACTACTTTTTCATTTTATGGTTAGTACCATGGCATGCTAGACAGATGCGACTGGTTTTAAAATTGACATTAATTATGTATTTTCTTTCACATTTATTTGGGTTTTTGGAATGATTTGTCAAACAATATTTATTTGTTAACTAGTTTACTTATTTAAATGAAGTCTCATGTGGCCCACATTGCTTTTGATTTGCTATGGAATTAAGATGGCTTTGAACTCTGGATCTTCCTGCTTCACCAGCTGAATTCCAGAATTACAGATGTGCAACACCACACCCAGAAAATCATCTTTAACGTCATTGCTTTGAATAAAAGAGTTCTGACTTTCACATCACATTCAACTTTGTCACCAACAGAAGATCCTATTAACAAGGGATCCTTTCAAAAAGTCACCTTGGAGCCCAAACAGATCTTTAACTAGTGAGCTACTGCTCACTGTGCAAATGTTGAAAGGGAAAATAAATGCTACCTAGGGTGTCAGAACAGCCAGCCTTCTCTAATGACATCTCTGTGGCTGCATAATCACTGTCACACATGATGGCCTTCTACTATCACAGGGACTTGAATATTGGCAATAATGAAGAACAACAAGGGTCCTTTGAGAGTCCCTCCAGGAGGCTGGTGGGATATACCCTCTGTTAACATAGAGACTCAACATGGTGACAGACGGTCAGAGGGCCTTCGCTAAGTAAACCCTTAAACAGAAGAACATGAAGCCAGGTAGGGAGACCATCTGGCCCTTGTGTCTTTGTCAGGGCTACTATTTCTGTGATAAAACACCATGATCAAAACAACTTGGGGAGGAAACAGTTTATTTGGTGTATGCTTCTACATCACTGTTCATCATTGAAAGAAGTCAGGACAAGAACTCAGACAGGGTAGGAACCAGGAGGCACGGGATGATGCAGAATTCATGGAGAGATGCTGTTTATGACTTGCTTCACATGGCTTGCTCAGCTGGCTTTCTTATAGAACCCAGGACCACCAGCCCAGGGATGGTTCGACCCACAGTGAACTGGGCATGCCCCATTGATGACTAATGAAGAAAACACCATACAGGCTTGTCTGTCTACAGCCTGATCTTATGGAGTCATTTTCTTAATTGATCCCACCGCTTTGGATGACTCAAGTTGACACAAAACTAGCCAGCACACCTCAGCTGCCACCATTTAGCCAGAGTATTGACGTGCAAAGCACAGGAAACAGTTCACCTGGTTTCATCGATATCCCAAGTGAAGCTGTTGATTATCAACTTGAAAAGCAAATAGTGGTCATCTAAGGAGGAAGGCTGCACAGAGCATCACAGACAAAGCCTACGCTGGAGATGGAGGATCATCACATAGTGAGAAGTGGGCTCATATTCTTCAAAGATTGCTTGGCATCAAATGAATGCCATTTTCAGGATCTGAGCTTCTCAAAACTGGATGTGACCATGGTTTAAGCCTGCTCTGGTAATCTTCAGGGGTTTGTTGAAGAAAATAACATTTAATTTCCATTGGCTGAGACTAATCAGACCATGCTAAACAATTCCTAGCAACTAATTATGTACCACTGAGGCACCTGCTAAGCCAGCAGATCCCTTACCTTCTTGATTAGGAAAAAAAGATGTTTGGGGAACTTAAACGTGATGACAATTTCCCAGCAGCGGGAGGCAGGCAGCTCAGGCTACAGGCTCACATGTGCCATTCTACAGGCAGAAGAAAACAGTGCCTTCCACAAAGGAGCACAGTGGAACTCCATTGTGAAGGAAGTAATCTGTCCCTTGAGCCCAATTAACACTCATGAATTTTAGCGCCTACTATGTGCAAAGTAAGGCTGGAAGTGAAGAAAAGATAACAGAAGCATAGGAAGAGTGGCATTTGCAGAGTTCTTGAAACCAAGCCTATGCATAAGGAAGATGGCACCTGCGGCAGCGATCTTGACATTTTCCTTCTGCTGGTCCCTACCCACCCCGCCCAAACAGCTCAAGTCTTTTCTGAAGCAGAGAAGCGTTGCTCTCTAACTCCTTCCATTAAATTAAGAAGTACTGACCTCCTGATATTTAAGTGTTTAATATCTTCTGTAAAGTTTTGTATATTTTGTAACCTTTTTCCCCAAAACAGTAGACGTCTAAAATCGTACATCTGATTCTTTTATATTTCATTGTTCAGCACAAAGTGTGGTTTTTATTTAGAATAAAAAAGAGACAGACAGAGGAAAAAAAAAAAAAGAAAGAGGATCTTGCGATCTGAAAAGAGAAAACTAAGCTTTTGCCTACATATATTGTGGGGTTTTTTGGGCTGTGGTTATGTAGCTCTCACTCCTACTGCACATGAACACAGTGTGGTTGTTTCTCTTGTGCCCTCATCTTCCAATTCAGCTTACTACAATGGTGGTTTGATGAGATCCTCAAAATCTTGTGCAAGATTTCCTGGAAAATAACTTTGAAAAGATCTGAGTGACAGAACTGATAACTTAAATGTTTCTCTTCTTGTTAAAGTGATGTGTATGGAGGATCCACAGGAGCCTTAAGTTCAAGCTCAAGGAGATGACTTTGTATCTCTCTACAATCCTCAATTGCTCATCATTGCTCCCAATTAAAAATATTCTGTTTTGCTTGGGACAAGTCAAGGCTCCACTGTGCATCTTCCCATGGACAGAATGTTCTGCTGCTCTCTTAGTTTACCCAGGTTTCAGCAATATTGCTTAGGCAGTGTGGAGACAACAGCCAAAGATACCTACTGGCAATATACCATTAAGAATGTCCATTGTCTCCTTTGCTAACCTGATTAAACAGTCAACACAGCTTGTTTTAAAGAAGAAGGGAACAGCGATGAGCTGAATTTGATGGTAGGAGGTGAGGTTAATATTCTGCTCCATCGTGGTCTTTCTCCTAATAAGAAATGATTTTCTTATTCCATTCACCTCCTCTCCCTCCTGCCTCTTGTCATTTATTTCACATCTGCATGACATTAACGTCTACCCTGATTCTGTAGGTTTCATTAGAGTTTTGTAATTCAGAGGCAGATGTGCTTTATAGTCCTATGGGATCAGGGGCTATACTTTCAGACATTAAGAAGAAAAACACAGCCTCCAAAACAGCACAGCTTCATTTTAAAAACAAAAGTAACACGGAACAGGGTAAAGCCTTTGAGGCCTCAACACTACACAAAGAACTAGAGGCAAATGGATAAAGCTAGGAACAGGGGAAGGGGTCCGCTCCAGGGAAGAGCAGAGCAATTGGTTGTACTGTACCAAATGGTTTGCCCTGAAAACATACCTAGAGATAGCACTATATAAACTCAGTAGGTTATATTTAGGAATATATATGTGTATATGTATATATACATATAACATATGAATATATATATAATGTGCACACACATACAAGCTTTACCAAGGAGGCCATGAATTTAAAGGAGAGCAGAGAGGAGCACATGTGGAGATTTAGAAGGAGTAACAGGAAAGGAGAAAGAAATATTATAATGAAATAAGAATCTCAAAAACAATGTAAGAAGAAAGCAAAATATGAAAGGTGTGATAAGTTCTTCACAATGATAAGATGCCTTCTAAGCTACATTGCTCTTAGCCACACAGCCACTTGTATGGTTTAGTGTGACATGTGCCCCACAGGGACACACTGGGGACTTGATTGTTAACCTCCTGGCTACTGAGATACTAATGGATCCTGAGAACTCTGACCTAATCACTGGAAAAATCCTTTGGTGAGTTTATGTTGGTGTCATAATTGGAAGGAGATAGAAAATAGGAGGTGTGGTCTAATCAGAGGAAGGAGGTCATTGGGAGCACAGCATCTTTCCCTGCTCCATCTCTTACTTTCTGCCAGCCATACATTGAGCTGCTTGGCTCCACTATGAGTTCCTGCTACTGTGGTGTTCTGTGTCAACACACAGGATCACATGCAACAAACTAAAACCACAAACCCAAATAAGCCTTTTCCCCATTAAAATTGTTTCTCCCAAGTATGTGTTATGCCAAAGCTAACACAACTTCAGCAATTAAGCGTTACAGCTAAAAATAATGTCAACTGTGCATGGCATATTGTTTTTGTTATATGTCTCTGTCTTTCAGGACCAATATTCTGATTTCCTGTTCTATTTTCTAACTCTTTGCATCTTAAAACAAGGCTCACAGGCAACCTGTATGAGTAGATGCTAGACAATTATCAAAAGTCCAGAATTCCAGATCCTACCAACCTATGGAATCAGTGTGTAATCAAAACTCCAGATAACTCATAAGCTCATTAATGCTGAAAGCTCTGCCCCATTCACATGTCCAACATCAAGTAACTTTACAGGCAGCAAGGGGTCACCTGTTCTGCCTCACCTGATAATGTACATGAACCCACAAAGGAGTTAGTAAACTGATACCAGTAACCTGTATAGGCCTCTCTAGGCCTCAGGAATGGTGACTATCAACTTGATTATAGAGGTAAGTTCTTCAAATGAAAGTAAGACTGCGTAACATTCTAGAGTTTGAATGAATTCTGGTATCTCTTTATTCACTTTAAACCTTTCAAAAGTTCTACAGGCGTTGAATTACAGGAGTGGAGTTAGTTCTGATCAAATTGTCAGTGAGGATTATGATAACAATAAATATTTCTGTTCCATGACTAAGTAGCATTGAGTTATTATTCTCTACTTAGTAAAGGACAAACAAGCATGGAAATTCAGTCCTGCTGCTGATGGGGCCAGGGGTAAAGACTTCCTCACACTGTCTCCACCTCTTGTCTTTCCATATACAACCACATGACAACTATCTTAGAAGTGGGAAGGTCTCCAACATAAATCTTCATCTTAGAATGGCATACATGGACAAAGAAGACAGTTGCGGTCCCAGACATCTGGTAGACCTCATAGAAGTGGTCTGTGGTAACCCTGCTTCTTGATATTGCAGACCTTTTGGAAGAGGAATCTCTCTAGCCGGGTTAATATGTAAGTTCTTTCTGAAATTAATGAGCATGAAATTGCACATTTTCTGCCTCTGGCATTTCTATTGCTAATATGTTTAAGCCACAAATGAGAACTCCTTGCTTCTTAATGTAGTTTCCACTAAGGAGAGAAGAGCCATAGTTGTGCCTCTACAGACTTATCTCATCAAAGAATCAACATTTCAGAGGGCTGAACTCTCCCCCATGAGACCTACTTTCTTTAGTATATCAGTTCTTTCTTTAATAGCTTAAATTCAGCACACATTCCCTATTCTTTGCATGTAGTAAGTACGATACACTTTAAGCTTTTGACTTATCAGTTAGATGATTCCAGATGGCATGCTCATGATTTCCCACAGTTAAATGAATACTCAAGAAGTCAACAGATTTGCAGTAGAATGAAAATCTGATGGAAAATATGAATTGCCTCAGGATAACTCCTCTGGGCTACTCAAAACTACATTTTAAATGTATGTGTAAGAAGCACATCATTCTTTGGGGAAAGAGGTTATTCATCTACATTGATACAAACAGGTTTGATCCAGCTTGTGAGATAGCTCAGTGGTAAAAGACTTTGCTCACAAGCCTGGCAACCTAAGTTTGTTGTCTGAAACCCCACACATCCACATATGGCAGGTGTCCTTCCCAACCAAATAAGTAAATGAATTTAATAAAACATCAGGCACTCACTCTATAAAGGCACAAATCTAAGACCTTTTTAGGTAATTAGATTTTTCTTTTGTCATGAGAATTCAGTTCAATTTCAAATCACAAAATGCCTAAGTTTATTTTACCAAAAAATGTTAGGCTTAAGGGATAACTTGCCATTGTTTTTCCTAAGCTCTATATTCCTTGGTGACTGACAGGGAGCTGCTCTTATCTAATCCTAGGGTAGTGTGGGTATATTGAATACTCTATGCTGTGAGCATCTAGCATTTTAATCAATGCTCACAATGTGATAGCACAGGTACAACCATCCTGCTGACCTGGTGACATGAAGCTTACAGATGAACTTTTGTGCCCAGGTTTACTATGCAACAAAGGGGACAGACAAAACATTTTACGCACATGGCTTGTAGATCTTCCTTTTGAAAATAACAATACGCTGTTTAGCAAGCTTCCATACACTCTCTTGAGAATTCTTTTTGTTGATTATAAATAGATGCACCTCTCCACATTGTAGCAACAGCTGTGAGTATTCTGTGTCACTAAATGTCACTGATACATGTAGTTAGGGCAATGTTTGATGCTCTTCTGAAATTTCAGTTAGGAAAAAGAAAGAGTCATCTCACTAAATTTTTGGATCTTACATCTTTGTCACAAAGATATCTTGATTTAATTTATGATACAATATTCAAGGATCTTCCCAGTACATAAAACAGATATTTTGAAAGAATACCTTTTAGCCAAGAGGCTCGAAAATTTTAGGAGATAGAACCTGTCTGGATGTATGTCTCTCAGTCCTACTCTGTGCTGCTGTTCTCTATTGACTAAGCATTTGCGAGCTGTTTCCCACAAGTGGTTTATAATCTTTAAGTGCATAAATACAGGGCACTCTCTTTTCTCCTTTATCTATTCTAGATACTACTCATTGTCCATTTCCAAGGCCCATGGCCCACTGCCCACTGTTTATAGCTATTGACTATAGTATTTCAAACCTTTCACTAGGGTTCCTGAAGCCAGAGGTGTGAATATATCTTAGATCGGATGACGTTCACTTAAGGTATGGATAGTGTGATATCCAACAAAGGCATGGAT
>JADRCD010099852.1:0-15684 GCA_019843815.1 Montemys delectorum | reverse complement strand
AGGGGGAAATACTATTACATTATTCTGTATAAAGTTTATCATCTCCACCATCTGACTTGATTAGGATATACACAGTATGTGTGTGCCTTGATGTGTGTGTTGTATGTGTGTTATTGTGTATATGTGTGTACAAGCACAGGTCAGTGTGTACATCAGTGCAGTCACATTGTAAAATTGGAAAGTGGTGAGAACATTCTGTATGAAAGAGTGCATTAATCAGAGAGACTTAAACAAGCATAATGAAATCAATGAACAATCTGTATTTATTTCTGAATTTTATATTAGGACACTCCCACTCTTTGTTCTGCTGTTCTCATGCCTAACAAACAGCGGTGCCCAGCCTGATAAGGCCCATAGTGACCTCCCATACAGTAAGATACCAAACCAAGGTCCAAAGGGTCAGGGAAAGTGGCACACACCATCAGCATCCCTGTGAACCCAGGTGAGCAAAACAAATCCATTAAATAGAACTACGGGTCAGTATGTAGCACCTGAGGGGCTACTGCTTCTGACTCCTATTTTTCCTCAGGAAACCTTCTCTCAAGATTGGACACAGTTCTGCCTAAGAGCACAAATTTGTCACAGAGCTAACAGAACCTGGGATACCATCTGGAATGTCTATACAAAAGGATTAACGCCAATGTCATGACAGAGGTATAGGAGAGAGCTTCAAGGGTTTTCCTAGTCTTCACAGGCCCCTGGCCAAACCCCACTGGCTTCTTGGCACCTGAGTAAAAAGGACAAGAGCAAGATGTTGAAAAGAAAAAGTAATTAACTACTGGAGTGTTGCAATGACTTTTCAGTAAAGAAAAAATTAGTATTCAAACTTGGAGACATGGTGTCTTAGCTAAGTTGAAATAATATTCTTTTACAGAATATAGTATGTATTTCTGGTAATACATTTAGTTATATGTACTTTAGTAATTTATTTTACTCTTTCCTATGGTTACCATTGAAATTATTCTCACAAATAAAAGGCTATAAAGTGATTGCTCATATTATCAAATGTGCTAGTATATCCAGGTTTAGACAAATTATTGAAACAACATGAACAGATTCAGCCATAAAAGTTTTCCCAATGCTAAAGCATATTAGATTATTCATTCACATATTCATTCATCTTTTAATCACTCAGCACAAAATATATACTGAGCATTTTGCTGAGCCTTAAAGATATAAAAGTAAGTAATTAATCTGAAGGAACATTTATGCAATAGCAGGAAAGAGGCAGACAATTAAGTAGGTTTGATATTAGGATACTTTACTCTGCTAACCAAATTATCCAAAACACTATTCCAGATAACAGGCAGCAATTACTTTTCAATAAATATCTGTTGTAAGAAAATGCACACAGGCTAAACAGTTGGGAGACATGGTGCTGGATGTCAAAGCGAGGCGAATGGGAAGAGTAATTTCTTAGAGAGTGGAAAGAGCTGGCTCAGCTGAAAGGGAATGCCTGTAGTGATAGTCACTGTGTTTGGGGTAACCTTATTTTGGCAGCAGCTGAATGATACAGACATGAAGCAGAATTTGCAGAGGTGTGATCAGAAGGTGGACATGATGAATTCTCTGGCAGTATACTCCAGTAGATGAAAGGAGAGATAGTGATGTGTGAGAAAGGACAGGGGCAGGATTTGTCAAGACTGAACTCAAGAGAAACCAAACTATGGGGTACAGTGACATATAAACATGTCATAAAAATTGGTGTTTTGTGTGATTCCTATTTTGGAATTTTAAAAAGGTGAAAAACATCTCCCTGCAAAACTACAAACTGCTTCTCAGAATCCGTTCTTGCTGGAGACAAGCCAGTATTGATGGGGAAGTTCATGTACTCTCACAGTCTGATCACCACAATCAATCCAGAGCCATCCCTTGGTTCCTATATTCCTGGATGTGATTATTAATAAAATATGATTTCATAGTGCTGTTATTTAGCCAAGAATACAAAAATGTCCAGCCTACATGCAGTTAAATATTTTACATGTCAAAATGAAATTAGGATATTAAAAATAAATGCAAATGCAAACACAGATAAACAGTTTTATTTCAAAGGGTACATTATAATCTTACACAATGAAATTAGTGCCTATAGACAATAGCATTAAAATCAAATTTAAGTCAAAGATTTAAAATCAAATGTATAAATTAACTGCACTAGCAATCAAATACTCTTTATACTATAACTGAGAGCACCCTACCTTGGATTCTGATAATTTGAAGTAATTTGGCATGGATTCTCTTGTAAGGTGGTTGTAGTTGTGTATGTCATCTTGGAAAATACAAAACATTTTTTCAGTTTGGCAAATATCACTTGTACAAGTGAGATTCTAGAGAAATATTATGATATCATGGTAAAGGAAATTGTTAAAAAGAAAAACCAAACCTGCCGTTAAAAATAAGTACAGGAATGAATTATAAACACTTAAGCACACTTCCTTTAGTTAGGTTTTTCCTTTGGAATAAAATGACTTTGCTTTCTCTTTCTGTGTATGATCTATTGGCAGATTTGTCCAATGTATTTCAGTAGAATTTCTATTCCATAGATAGATAGATAGATAGATAGATAGATAGATAGATAGATAGAGACATATAGAGAAATATAATATATATGTATATATTAGTGCAAAATGATATATATATTTACATTATATTATATGTATATAATATATACTATTGCATATATATATATGTATACATATATATATTTATTAGTACAAAATGATACTTGTCGTATAACTATGACATGGCTCAGAGATGAGTAATGTGAGTGAAAGAGAATCTGGATAAAATACAGTTTTTAGAATACAACACAAAAATTGTCACTTACAGTTTTATGCTTACAACTAAATCTGTTTCAAACTAGAATGATTGTCATGATGATTTGAAATCTGGATCAAATTGATTATCTTACATATTTTCTGTCCATATGAATGAATGCATATACATAAGCTTATGAGGAATCTTGGGACTTTATTAAAAAACAATGTTCTAGGCTGTTTCCCAGTGTCAGAGACTGCTAGCTAAGCTGCTGAACAGGTAGACATCTGAGTAAATAATATGATAAAGCTCTTCATTTTAATTAAGGTTCATTAAGTATCTCCATTTTTCCTGATTTCTTTGTGTATAAGACCAATGTCATACATTTTTAGCATTCTTTTTTCTATCACAGTTTCAAATGAAACAAAATTTCTCCTTGTTTTAAAAACAGAATAAAAAAACTTTCACATTCATCAATATTTAAAAAAAAAATTGTTACACACCAGAGATGAGTATAACATCTGTTTCCAAGGATTCACTGGGATTCATTGATCATGCTGATACTTTCCAATTTAACCATAAAGCACAAAGCCCCTGTGTTTCACAGACCAGTCATTGCCCCCATGTGGGACTTGACTTCAAGGACTGGTCAACATTTCGTAATCTGTATTTGGATATCTCTCTCTTTGTTTATCAAAGGATAATGCTGCTTTATTTTCTCACCAATGTCTTCACCCATAAACTCAATATTTTTGTAAGATACAAATAGAAAAGATCCACAATCAGGTTTTTCTTACATTAAATAAAAGAGATCAATGTCATGTTAATATCAAATTTTAGAGGGATCTATTTACATAATGAATTTTTTGATAAGCTAGAATACTATATATTTTTTAAAGTACTAAAAAAACCACATGGGGTTTATAAATAGACACAATAAATTTCAGCAGTTTTAAAACTGATTTGAGACGTTTCCAAGATATGATTTCTTCCATCGTTTCACCCAAATGTGGTATCCTGGTTGATATGAATTTGCTTGCTTCCCAAGGAAGTATTTACTTAGCTTTAAAAGGTGATGAGAAGAAATCATCATTGTATATTATTGCATAATTTCTAAACATCACATACACATGCAGACACAAATACACACACATAAGGATATACTCAGAACAAGATATACACATAGATCTATACACATACACACACATAAGACGACACAAGCACACATCAGCACAAACATACACATTTCTTTATGCCTAAAAATCTGTCTCACACTTGTCTCATTTTTTCTCAAAATGACACTATGGAATTATTAACTAGGCTAGGGACTTAATAACTAGGCTAGGGTTTGTAGCTGTATTTTTTTTATTAGAAAACGCAAGTAAAGGCAAAGGGAATTGGGGTTTCATCTGATACATGAATCTAATCATCAGACACATTTTTTATTAAATACATTCATCTCTCAGTGAAGAACAATAGAAATTTATGTGTGATATTTTATAATAATGGAAAACAGGAACTTAGACTGCTACCTCATCTTTTTGATCCATGATGTTCTATGATTAGATATCAATAACTAACCCAATAGTTCATTCATTAATATTTATATGTTGAATATATATATATATAGTGTAACAAAAATTCAGAAACAATATACATTATTTTTCAAACTTAATATTTTAATTATGGAAACAATTGTGTATTTTAATTATTACACTTTAAACAATGCATGCTGTGTACTAAAGTTTATCAGTCCTTGCCATACCACTGCTGGCCATTTACCCACAAGACACTAAGTCAAACTGCTGGGATACTTTTGTAACTGTGTGTATAAATATTTATAGTTATTGCCAGTTTCATCTGAAATTTTTTTCAGTTTTAGTTTTGGTTTTTATTTATTTTTGAGTACTTCATCCATGTCTACAATGAATATGCTCACATCTATTCCCATATCCCCCTTAACGGCTTTTCCACATTCTCTCCAACCCATCCTTCTCAAAACCTGATGCCCTCTCTTTTTAGTAATCACCAAGTCTCGTCAATGCAGATGATACATGCATGTGTGTAAACCCATCCACTGGAGTATGAGCAACTGAGCAGTCGCAAACCGTCAAAGAATAAAGATTCTCCCTTCCGAAGTATCTTCAACTGCCTAAAGCTCAATTTATGATGAGTATAGGATATCATGAATTCCTCTTCAGTCAATAATGAAATGTTGGTTGCTTTGTTCTTAGGTAGGTGACCACAGAGCTATCAGATTGTGAGTGCAGTAACATCAGTTAGATTTTTAGACTTCTAGTTCTACAAATAAATTAAATTCTACAATTAAGAGAAAGCATACTTTAGTCAATTCTGTTTCCCTATAATAATGGAATTAACAACATGAAGAACAGATAAATTAAGTTCCCCTGTGGGATAACACTATATGTACAAATTTAGCTCCTTCACAACATTAAGGTCCTCTTTAAAACTGCAAATTACTGAAAGTTGTACATCTTCCCTTATTAGCCTGACCCAGTTACTGTAATTAATATCAGAGTATAGGTTTGTGTGAAGGAAATCATAGATAGAATACTAGTTAGGATAATTCAATAAGCAATTAAATACACTCTAGCATATGCTCTTTTTCTGCCTTATATGCATTTGTTCATAAAATTTCATCTGCTTAGCTGACCCCTTCATTTATTCAACAAGAAATCAAGTGAGAAATTTGAATGACACCATATCTAGAATTTTTTTAAAATTTGGCTTCCCATAAACAAAGATGCTTAGTTTCCTTTATAAGATGACTAGTCTACTTAGGGGACAGAATATGAAACTGCCCTCAAAAACCTCTCTTTGCATTTGATAACTAGTGCAGCGCTCAATCCTCATCACAGATGTGTCCTTTTGGGGTAGATAGAGATTAATGAAGATGTTCACAGCTGTTATAAATGAGAGAAGAACTGGTGTGGCATGCCCACATCTAAATGAAACATCTCTATCACACCTTTCTCCCCAAGGAGCAGCAATTATATTGGAAAAGGAGATGGAAATATTGAAAGAATCAGTGTTTTTAAGATGTAACAAGCATTATACATATGTACTCATAGTGGCTGTGGCTTCATGCATAAAACCTGTACAAGAACAAGCCAGCCAAAATTATAGCAGGGATTGGAGACAGGATAAGGGAATCTTGTTCCTATCTGAGAAGATTTTAACACCTGATGGCTGCTGAGAGGAGAGACAGTTTTCTTTAGCTGCAGACACTGATACACTGTTATGTCCTAGTAGATGGTGCTACATCTATGCATAAATTCATGACCATACACCTATGCATATAATGACAGTAGCAAATGGACTGAGCAGGTTTTTTAGAATACATAAAATTGAGAGATTTATGAGCAGTTTTTTCAAATATTTATAGAATTCTATTAGTATTTTTAAAAGTCTGGCATATTTTGTTTTCACAGTGACCACAAATAGGTAGTAGGTAAAGGCTAACTAAAGGCCAAGCCCAAGCCCATCATTACATGTGATCTTTCATTGAAGCCTAAATACATTTTAAAACATCAAAGACCCTCTGCTAAGTGTGGTCTTATATATGATAATTGTAACCTTGTGCCTGGAAGTGACACACTGGCTTCTGGATCCCAACTTTACTCTTACTAATTATGTGATTTCCCAGTTTTTCAATATTCTTTGCATAGTGGTAACATAAAATAGTCTTGTGGCAGCTGTGGTGATCAGTCACATAATAACAGCCTACACAGTCAGCAAATATTAGCTATTAAGTTTCAATACTATTGCAATAAGTTTCAATGTCCTTTAAAACATTGAGGCAAGGGGGGTTTCACAGCAATTCCCCACCTTGTCTGATGGTTTCATAAATGTCAATGCATAAAACTATTTTTTCCCAGTTCTGAGTACAAGTTCAAATGTACTTGAAGATTGTAACATATCTATGCATCTCCCTACTTGGTCATGTCCTTTGCAGCATTAAGACTACAAAATATTACCCAATTATAATAAAAAAATGAAGACTTTTTCAAGTCATAAATTTGCTAATTTTAGTTAGAACTTTAGGCAAAATAATTGTGTGAAGAAATAAGTAAACTGAAATGGTTAAATAAAGTAAATGCAAGAAATCATAGCCTACCCTTAATACCATTACATAGCCTTTAGAGTTTAACACTTTAATAGTGAACATGCTAATATGAACATGAATGCTAATGCCCCTTATCAAAGAGATTAATTCAATTTTATTAGAGAATGTTTTTAATGTGTTGCATGATTAGTCATACAGAAATTATTCCTCTTATCTACCACTTACCAACACTTTCTTATGCTACTCTGGGATGAGAATCTCAGAGGAGAAAAATGATAAAGTTTTAACATCAAACTGTAATGAAAAGATTTCTTTGAGTAAAACTTTTGTCCCAAATAGTCACCAAGCACATTCTCAGTTCCAAATTTAGTTCTCTTAAACCGGGTACAGGACAAGCATGGCTTTAGCTAATCAAACAGGAGTACCAGTCTGAGCTTTCACAACCTAAGGACAATGGTCTTTAATACTCTGCCTATTCCCTTCTGTCAGAAAAGATAGTGGAGGTGAATGTTGTTGCCTTTCCTTTTCAATACTCCCAACATTTGCTACCATGAACGGGAAATGGATGAAGATTTCTTTAGTGTGAGGAAAGACATTAAGATAAATAAATAAATAAATAAATAAATAAATAAATAAATAAAACTGTGAAAGCTGTCAATAGTATTAGGAGTATGAGGGGGAGAGAGAGATAGAGAGAGAGGCAGAGAGAGAGAGGAATTGAGAGAGAGAGAAAGAGAGAGAGGCAGAGACAGAGACAAAGGGGAGGGAAGGTAAGACAGATTTTTATTTCTGAATTTAGTAGATTTATAATAGGTGGTACCTATGTAGATTAGCTAAATGAAAGATGGATAAAGGCTATATTTATTCATGGGGGGGCTACATACATACATGCATACAAACATACATATGTAGACAATCATGCGTATATGTAAAAAAATGATTTTAAGTCTGACACTTTTACTTATCTATTTCTGTATGTTTCTGTGTAATGAGTAACAAAAACACTTTGAGTCATGCTCAGTTTAACAATAACAGCATGTCCTGAGAAATCTACCATTAGGGTATCATTTGGTTGGGTAAATGTTACAGTGTGTACTTACGCAAACACAGATAGCAAGGGTCTGTCAGTTAGTTTGATCCCTTGATACAATCACTAGACAGAGTAAAATAGCAGATGATCCAGGCTGCTGCCAACTGCTGGTGCAACACTGCCAGCTGCCTGACAGAGAATCTTTTCTCATAACTAGAGTGAGGACACTGAAATAACAATAAAAAGAATACACTATAGTATATGCATAGTCCAGAAATATCTATTTACTATCAGTATCAAAGATGACATTAGTACATGCTGGGTTGCCTGTCCTATGGTTTTACAGAACAGACTGCACTGTGGGCTTCTCTCCATAGACATGTGACCAGGGAGTTTCACTACACTCTAAATATGGCTATGATGTCATGAAGTTTTACACATTGTTCAACCCAAATATGAGCTATGAAAGCACCATGATTAGTGTACCTGGCATACTCTCACTGAAGTGTCATGATGTGCTTTATAACTGGTATGTGCAAGAACATCTCAAAGGACACAATGGAAATGTATTCTTAGAAAATACCAAAGGTTAAAATTTATATGCCATAGTATATGATATTGTATGCATAGCTGACTTAATATTTATAATGCAACTTTACATTAAAAATTATAGCTCCATTGAACCATGTTAGAATACTAAATAAATTAGGGTTTCATACTTTCATGAAATGAGCTTACTTTATCATGTGCTTAGTATTACCACATTTTTAAATTACAGTTAAACTAAACTCTGAGGTGTGTGTGTGTGTGTGTGTGTGTGTGTAAGTAGTCCTAGAAGTCAAAAGGTTGCCTAGGATCCCTGGGAGCAAAAGTTACCGGTGAGTTGAACAGACAAACAAAAATGCTGAGAACTGAATTCTGTTTGTCTGCAAGAATGACAAGTGCTCTTAACAATTTAGACATCTCTTGAAATAATTTTTATTGGTTTTAATTGAATGGGTGTAAGTGGAGATGGTTTATATGTGTGTGGTCCTTGCACATGTGTGTGTGGGTGCATCACCTGCATGTGCAGAGTTCAGAAGTAGATGTGGGGTCCTCCTCTATACATCTCTACCTTATTTCAAAACAGAGCCTATCACAGAACCTGGGGCTAGACTGATGGCCAGCCAGTTCCATCAAGCCTCTTCTACATCCTCCCTCACATCACTGAGATTACAGACATACACATTTTAATGTGAATGCTGGAATCAGAAAACAGACCGTCATGTTCGAGTAGCCACTGTTCTTAATACTGAGGCATCTCTACAGCCCCAAATAGAATCTTAAATCTTACAAACATTATTGCTTCCTAGTTTTGTAGATGAAATTACTGTACAGCATTTAGTTTTCTTTCTTTTAAAACAAAGTACTCACATACACCTAAGGAAAGTGTGTATAACTTCAATAAGCAGACTAGGTAGAGAAGCCATCAAAGAAGGCTGCAGAAGCAATCCTAGGACTGCCCTCACTGAGTCAGCACTTGCCCAAGCCTTCCTGCAGATTTTCATAGAAAGATGTTTCATTTGATACCCAAATGTATGAACTGCTATAAAAACCAGATTTTTCTCATAGTTTTCTCTCAGCAACACTGAGATTTCACTGCATTAGCTGAATTGCTGTCAGAACTATTGAGTGTCTTTTTATAAGTACTCAGCTGATCTTGACATTGACAAACAGAAGTGCAAAGCTTGCTGATTCCTATGTGTCAGCCTCTCAGCCAATGAATGTCCCAACATCCTGAACTAAAAGGAGAAAAGAGGAGACTTTCATGATATGGCCATGGAGATGTTTTATTTACACAATTTATAATTTTTACATTACAGAAACCTGGTTACACACAATATATGTTAACTGAATGTCTGAGTAATATTACAAAGCAATCAAACCAAAACACCACTAAGCAAACTAAATATTGTGACACATCCATGCATGTAATAATTGGTGAAATTAATAGAGAAATCAACTAATGCCATCATATCCACTTATGGTTTTTTTTACATAAACTATGGATATTTTCAATGTTTCTAAAGATTATTTTGTATGGACACATGCATTCATCACAAAGACTTAAACATTTTCCAACTTTTTAATTTCCTTCTTGAGATCATCAAGCTGCAATGGGCAGTCTTCGGTCCCTCTTACAAAGCATCTTCTAGTTCAGACACCAATGAGTGTTTCCTTCTTTACACATGATGTTTCTCTGCTGTTCATTTGAAGCAGCAGGATGCCATGTTCTGTGATGTTGTTTGGGAAAAAATAATCAGAAGACAGGGAACTAAGATGCACCTCAGTAATGACCGTAAATTTACAGGAATTAATGCTACCCTCTGTTAAGAACCAAATAATTCTTTTAAATGGACTATAACCTAAGAAATAAATGCATGTTCTTATAACAATAGCAATAATAAAGAAAGTATTGTCAATTAAGAGGCCTGCTCTTTGCAAGGTCATAAGAAAATAAAGAGGCACAACACAACATGAAGTATTCATATGTACCTGTCTGTAATCAAAGCATAAAAGCAACACAAAGATAAAACACTTATACCACAAAGAACAATGCAAGGTTTTTTAAACTATGCCTTTTTAAAGAGACATAGATATGTCCATTAAGCATATGAAAAAGTTTGTTTAAATTAAAGTTCTTTATTCACTAGGAATATATAAATGAAAATGATAAGATGCTATCTTATAGTTTCATAGTCATTTTAAACATAAACTGTAAAGGTTATGAGCACAAATTATTGAATAAGAAAAACTAGGCTTCCTTGAAGTGTTATAAAACTTCATATATCTTTACAAACCTACTCCATAGTTTATAAAAGGTAAAAAAATATCTACTGCCTGACCCCAAACTTCCTTTTCCCAGTATTTGTCCAAGAAAATGAAAACATCAGCACACAAGCTCATACATATTCATTCCATGCAGGGTAGTCACATAAGCTTTATATATAATAGTTGATAAAATCCAAGAAACTACATAAAAGAACTGAACCCACAACTCAACATAATGCATGATTCCATTTACTTTATTTCTAGACTATAGGGCCCTAAC
Organism: Montemys delectorum; assembly: GCA_019843815.1. NCBI lineage: Eukaryota > Metazoa > Chordata > Mammalia > Rodentia > Muridae > Montemys > Montemys delectorum. The sequence goes on along the minus strand of JADRCD010099852.1, from coordinate 4,719 downwards.
CTATGATGACAACTGAAGAGAAATGGGGCTTTCTGGAAAGTGGTAAAAACCTAAGGACACACAAAAATCATTTTATTAATTTATTTATATACTGGTGTTCCTTATCCTTTAGAATCAAAGTTCTAGGAGGTCATGATATTTATGTCTTCATCATTACATAGTTTCAGTAAATATTTGTAAGGGATTATAAGAACTATAGAAGTAGAGAGGTTTTTCAGTATTTAAGACTGCAAACTAAACTTGCATAGGGCCCCAAACTTGGTTCTCAACACTGTAGCTGGAGAGCCAACAGACACTTATAACTATTTTCACAAAATTATTAAATTATATAATTATAATCAATCAAATAAATATTGGTTAAACAAACTAATAGTATAAAATGAGAATAGTATCAGAATATTGATGTTGAATAAATATTTTTAGAACACCCTGAGGTAAGTCTTTAGCAATAAACAGTATATAAATGACATTATCATCAAAAACAAAAACTAAAGGAGGAAAATTTAAAATTGAACTTTACTAGGATAATAAAAAGATAACTACCTTGCTAAGATTTCCTATTTACCTGAAAATATTCTATTTTGTCTGTTTATATGAATTATCTTTAATTATTTTGACAAAATTTACAAGTGGTCCTTTAAAACAATTATTATTGATAATATCAGTATTGATAGTATTCATATATATGTGATATGTATCATTTGTATTACACAAAATATGTCACTGTTCTGATTCTCTAGTGGTTCAACTCATTATCAAATAACAAAATAAATTATATTCTACAGGACACTTTACAGACAACAATTGGAGCTCAAAGAAATTATATAACCTGATGAAATTTTAATAGTAGAAAATAAGATTCATGTTTTAATTTTCTTTCCTTCATACAGTCTTTTCTTTGGTTATAGACACTCACATTCTAATGCATGTGGAAGGTATAGTTTGTATTGTACATTAAAAGTAAAGTCTCTGAATTTAGGATGAGACCAAGTCATACTCCCTCCACAGTATTTGAAACAGTTTTGTTTGGAAAGGCTGGGTAGCTGAGATAGTTTAAACTTATCCCCGCCTATCTTACACATGGGGGAGACTCAGAATGTAGTTATTTCATTTGACCTTGATGGCTCCTGGGGGATAACTCCTAACCGACTTTTCTAGCTGCTGGCCTGGCTAGTTCCCCAGGGTTTCCCAGATACCTGCTGTTTCTCCTAGCCATGTGCTCATGGTCCATCTCCTTTCAAGGTACCTTCCTTTTCCCTTTTGGTCTTTTCCTCTTATTCCCCTACTTGTAAACCCCCAACCTCTATGCCTCCCAATGACTGACTGTAGTCATTCTTATTCAACCAATAGTTTTAAACTAAGAAGCAAGGTTTCTACAACTGAAACTGGTGTACATGAGAATTCCCAGAATGCATTCATCTCGAGGCAAGTAGACCACAAAACACAGAATATAACATTACAATATATACACAGAATATAACGTTACAATATATAGCAACACAAACTTCAACTAGACCACAGAACACAGAATATAACATTACAATACATAGCGACACAAACTTCAACAAGACTGAGGACTACCAAGTTTTGATGAATTTTACAGCATTTATGTAGTTCACACAACAAGCACTTAGGTATTTCCATAATAAAGAATAGTAAATTCAGTAATGTGATGTCACCATCATAAGTGAAACTCTCTTGCTTCATTCAGAATTGGGCCTCGTTCCCAGTGATATGACCAAAACCAATGGAGTTTATTGATAACAATGAACCATAAGAAACACTAAATACAGAGAAAATGAAAGACAAACTCAGTCTCCAGTACGTGGGAGATGAGAAGGCTTTAGAGAAGGCACACACACACTAATAAACATCATATATGAAAGTGTTATAAAGTTGTGCTTTTCTATCGATTGTGAGTGAGTAGGTAAAGGAACACCTTCATAGAGGCAGAAGGGAGGGGAGACAGGCTGGGAGGGTTTGTGGAGGGGAAACTGGGAAGGGGATGTCATTTGAAATGTAAACAAATAAAATGATTAATAAAAATATATTTTTAAAATTGTTGAAGAGGGAGTATACAGCTTAGTGTCAAAGTATTTAATGTTTATTGATCACTTAGATGTGAAGATTAGAAAAGTGGGAGGTGGAGGTGGCTTCTAGGTCCTGGTATTTTATGTCTGTATGAATCTTGGTGTAATTAAAGAATCAAGAGATCTCCTTGATCAGGATAATGCAGAGAGAGCTGACACACAAGCTGTAGAGTGTAAGTTGAATATTATGCAGGAGAAGGCAATATTGAAGCTCCTGAGATACATTCAAATTATCAGTATCTGAATAAATCTTAAAGTAGGGAGAAGGTAAGATCCTTTAGGGAAAAATATTGAAAGAAACCAAAGAATAAAAGAGTGAATTCCGAGTTCTAAAGCTCCCCAATGTTAATAGGGGAGAAGATTCATTTTTTTCCCATGAGGAATTTATGGTCACAAAAATTATTTACATGCCTTCAGATTAAAAGAATGGCTATCCAAAAAAATTATTAATATTTAAATCATAGTTGTTCATAAATATAAGCTGTAATCCCACAATTGAAAATGCTTAAACAACTGTTAAAGTGGGAGACACCATAACTTGAAATGAATAAACAGATCATCAGGAGCTTATATAAATATTAACAGAGAAACAATCTGAAGGAATAAAATATTAGCAGTTATCCCTCTAGGACATAAAAATAACATTTTTCTTATTTTCCTCTCTCTGTGCTAAATATGTATGAATATGTATAACACATTTTGTAAATGAGCATTCATATATACTCATATACATATATTTCAATTATAAAACTTTTACTGATTGAAAATATGCATGCAAATCCATACCTTTTACACATATTACATAATGTAATTCTCAGGTCTTTACATGAAATTGTACTTTTATATATTTATTTAGATAGAGAAGAATAGACAAAGAGTAATACTGAAAAACAAGCATAAGTCGGTAAACTGAAGAGTTTAAGCAGAATAATGACTCTTGAATATATACCCTAACACCCTTGGAAGCAACACATACATATTACTTTTGAAAAATGGAAAAAAACTTGAAATTTGGTCCTATCAGAAAAATAACAGAGTAATGGCAACACCATAAAACCTGAGCTTAAACATGATATGGATATTAATTAAAAAGTATTCAACAAGATTTCAAGAAAGTAGCAGTTTAATTTTTATGTAAAATAGAAGGGACTAATCTCAAATGATTATCAAGAATAAGTAGTTGTAAACAGGCAAGTGTTCTTATGAAAGGGAAAACCTTTTATGTCACTTAATCATTACTCTGAAAATTACTAATACACTTATGAAACAAAATGGACTTTAAAAGAATTGGCTTTTAGCGTCTCAGTAAGGTGATAGCCCTGTAAATTAGATATTGTTAAGCAATTTTAATGCAATGAAAATTATTACCCTGTCAAAAGAAGACCATTTTGCTGAGAAAGCATTTCACTGTACCATTGTCTTTGATGCATAAACAGTGCAAACGACCTTAATGCCTACCTTATTTTTTTATGTCTGCATAAAGCTCTCAAGTGTGCCCACAACTAAGAGGATAGAGGAAAGGGAAAATAATAAAAGTATGGTGCTGGTGAATGTGACATTAAATGGCTATGAGGTGTGGGAGTTATACTTCATACCTTCAACATGTCAAATTCCTGGTAATTCATATTGGCATATTCAGAAATTAGCGTGGCAGCAGGTATGTAGTATGAAACCTTCCATTGATGTATTTCTATGATCCGCTCCTTTCCTACATTTGTTGATGTTATCCCATCCGCTTTTCATTGAAATTACTTCCATTGCACCCGTAGAGTTCAAACCAATGACTCAGGGACCTTCTGTGCATTTTTGGAGTTCTCTCTTGTGTTGCCTCCTCTTATTCAGTATTATGCCCTGCAAATCTTATTCCCTTGGTGTCCTCTATTATAGTCACAATCTCTCCAACTCATAAAAGCTTGAGAAGGGATCTTTGGGGTTTCCTTTTTAATACTGTACCCTAAAATTTGATCTGGGTCATAAACTGATACAATTTTAGGGCATATGATTTGATTCTATCTTCTTTAGGAGCATAATTCTTAGTTTTTGTTTAGTGTCTTGGTCTTTAGAGAATAATTCTCTTAGTAATTAGTGCTCTGTGTATGGAGAACTTTATGCCTTTCTCCACAGTCAGATTTATGAGCTCTGTAATTTATTCATTACTTAGATATTACTGTGATTTATCTAAGCTTCAAGGAGTTGTGCCAGAAGCATGACTACACAGAGTCACTGACACACCTAGGTGAAATGTAGGCAAATGACTTGCATAGACAGTTTCCTAATAACTAGATTACAGAGGAAAAGGCACAGGTGTCAAACTAAGCACATCAAATTATATTAACCATCAGAAGCCATTGTGTGGAAGAGCTAACTTTGCATGCTTCTTTGAATTAGCAAAATCCACAGCTCAGATGATGTAATGCTTGCTAGGATGCAGAGCACAGATGCTCACCTTGCACCTTGGTTGATGATGGATAATTGTTGTGGTCAAATAAGCAGACCATTTGTTAGTGTCTTCTATAACTTATATATATTTTGTGCTTATATATGATTGAGAAATATCACTGCCTAGTAGTTTCTGAAGTGAACTGAAAACCATACATTCAAAAAACAGCAAAGATATATTTATTGATAT
>JADRCD010099851.1:0-10822 GCA_019843815.1 Montemys delectorum | reverse complement strand
GGGGGGGAGGAGGAGGAGGAGGAGGAGGAGGAAGAGGAGGAGGAGGAGGAGGAAGAGTTCTGTTTCTAGATAGTGCTGTAAATAACCATTTTAAAGTTTGGAATTTAACACAATCCAGAAATATAAACTAACTCTCCAGTGATGATCATGGCTTTCTACAGTCCTAACTTTGCGTATTTTGTCAGGTATTTCTCATTTCAGAGTTTCTCATGGGAATCAATATCAGTTGGCACATAGTTATGTCCACACATGCTTTTGTTATGATCTTAAATCTTCCCAGGTAAAATTAATGTACATGTAGGAGGGTATTGAATTTTAGACATTGTGAATATAATTTGAAACATTTCATTTACAAAAGAGAAGTGAAGAAAGAAATGAAAAACATCCTTATAAAATAGACTGCCTGGGTATGTGGAAACTGCTAGGTGTACACTGGTGTGTGAATAGATACACTGGTGTGTGAATAGATTAAGGTGAGATCTGATAGGCATCTCAGAAGCCAAGGCAAGTAGGTTATAGACACCAGGAGAAACTTCAAGAGGAAGAGCTCACTTCCTGCCAGCTGACACCTTTGGACAACTGCAGTGTGTGGGAGAGATGTACAGTAATGAATGTGTGCATGAGACAAACTTAGTTTTAAAAGCTCCATTATACTGGGCTAAATCCAGCTAGTTTACTAAAATTACCACTTTGATTTGTCCTTCTGAAATATCCTGCCTGATTACTTTTTTCTCTGGGGAGTAGCTTTCTGTGAGGAGAAGGGAGGCTGAGCTTCTGGAAGAATCAAAGAAAGGGAGGAGCATTAGCTTGATCTTCTGAGCATGGAGGAAATAGAGGATGCCCAGATTCCTCACAGGGTGATAAAGTCAGCTACTATTGCCCACCCGCTGCCTCCACAAAAGCATCATCAGTTAAAACTGGGGCTCAGCTTTAATAATAGCTTTAATAATAAATAATAGTATGTATAAAACATTGCTTTCCAAAGAACTTAAGGCACTTCCCACTCATAGTCTTACCGTGCTTGAGTGGGCCCAGCTAGGCAAGAAGCACAACCGGGTACCATTGTTTGCTTTCTGCTGTAGAGCACTCTAGAAGCATGAAGCATGGCGCATGCTCAGGCTTCAATACCTTCTTCCTCCCCTTCCCCCTCTTCCTCCTCCCCATGCACTTTGTTTTGTCCTCCCCTGACTCCCCCATACTCCTCAGGGATCAAAATGAACAAAACATCTAGAAACTAATACTACGCAATCTGCAACTTTTAAATACAGTTTCTCAGACACTTTATCTCATCCTGGATGCAAGTCCATCTTTTCTTGTGTATAACTACCTACTGCCTCTGTCAATAGCCTTAGATATGAAATCTGTGTCCTATGGGATGTTATCTTAAAATTCGACTGATTTTTAGTTTGTTTTAAAATGCTTTATTTCTCATATATACCGTGCCATACCAATGATTTTGAAGCATGAGAGATGTCTAAAACCAAACAAAACCTTTTCGAAAACTTTGATAACTATAAACAGTAGCAGTAATACAGGTATAAACGCACATGCTGAATTCATTTATAATATTCATACTCTCTTAAAAATTAGTCAACCATCATTTCTGCTATGTATTTTTATTAGTTATTAATTTGCTGTTATATTTTTGTGTATTTTCTTGGACTGAAAGTGTTTTTTCTCCCCCTCTCTCTCGTCTTCCCACTTAGGCAGTATGTAATTTAGGATTGCCAAAGATAGGAAATCAGTTCAGTGACTCATTTCCCAGATTTTACAAATAATGTGGTAAAGCGTGGATATATCCAGAGAGGAATGTTGAGTAAGAGGCAATGAGTAAAGGATGATTAACTTAAAAAATTAGCTTGTATGCATTTGCATGGTCAGACATGGTCATAGGCTACTGGCAACTATGGGATGCTTTCTGATGGTTTCATTTTGTTTACAGGTTTCATTTTACCCCACAAGTAGAGGAAACATCGGGGATAGATGTGCTAAATGAAAGTCTAGGTGTTTCTTAATTATAAGGAGCTCATGCCTTGTATCTGTTTTCAAAATATGTATACTATGTAATTACACGATTATATTTATATAAAATGTGAATACTGTCCATTTAAATAAAAAAACAAACTTTTTTTCTGGGGACAGGAAAAGATCAGAGACATTGCAGGATGCAGGTGTGGGAAAGGCCAGGCAGGCTTTAAACTCAGTGTAACTGCGTCTGGTCTTGAACTCTTGAACCAGTTCTGTCGCTGACAGTTGAGGGTAGAGGCAGAGTCACTATGCCAGGCTCAGTTTAAAGGGTTAGAAAAGTTTTTGAAAAGTTAATCAAATGATGTAAATACATGTCGATTTACCCTGTGAAGAAAATTATTCTTATGATATGTGTCATCTTTGCCACATGCCAAGCTTGTCTACCTCCTCTGCAGCTGTCATTCACACAGCCACAGGAATGTCTACTTAAAAACACACTATTTGTTTCTGAGACTTTTCCTGTTTTTTTTTTGTTGTTGTTGTTGTTGTTGTTTGTTTGTTTGTTACACTTGTGGCTAAAGTTGTTCTTGTCTTTAGACTGACCTTGACTAATGTTCAGCATATCATTATCCAAATATGTCCATTTATTATTTTTTTCATTGCACAAGCCAAGTCTTGAATTAGCATATACAGAAGTTGGAAGTGAACAAAATTGTTCCAACATTCCATAAACACTCTCGTTTTCATGTGAAAGTCTATATTTAAAATCCACAGAATTAAAAAAATAAGAGGGCAGATTCATCACAATTTTAAAAATTTAATTATTATATTAGCAAATATAGCAAATTTTTGCTAAGTTTGGCTCTATATTATAATTGTCTAGGGTTAGGTAATAGTATAATTTCAGAGTGTTGAAAAAATTAAAGAAATTGATTTTCTTCTTGGCAATAAAATGAAATATTACACATGGTTTTCCAAACAAGATTTCAGTAATTTTTAAGTTTTCTTCGCGTTAATTCTGATGTGTCAGTTTGAAAAACATTTTTATATTGCTTAGTTCATTGGTAATAATACTAATTTAAATTTTTTTCTTGTTCAAAATGAAAGATCTCTTTTAGAATTAAGAGTATGACTTATACCTTTGCAGCAGGCAATTCTGGCACTTTTGTACAACAAGTACATCAAGCTTTCCTGGATGAGTACATAAAATTTTAAAAATTACATTAAAAATTCTGTAAAGGGGGTAGCTTTCGGTTAGGACTATGTATCATATACTGCTTATGAGAGTCCCAGGCTTCAAATCATCCTTAAATATTTATCCACAAAGATAATTTCAAGAAACACAATAAAAATCCTACATATTTTTGTTACTTTTAATAAACATATATGGAATAATATTTAATGTAGAAAATATTTATTTAATCTCAGGTTTTAATTTTTCTCTAGTTGTAACTGTTCATTAATAATGTTGAACAGGAAAGTACAAAGGAAAATGATATAAATTTGACTGAATGATGTTTGTTAAATTTATACTGTCTTTGTAACTTTTCCATTAAAGACTGAACTTTAACAACTGCAGAAATTAAAAAAAGAAGATAAAAGGAAGGAAGGAGGCAGACTCTAAAAACTTAACCAGAAAACTAAAAATGGTCAATACTTTTGCAAAGTAGCAAGATACAAAATTTAGGAAAACCTCTAACCTTTGCTATATCAGTGCTAAACATTCTGAGAAGGACATCAGGGAAATCATTCCATATTTAACAGCCTAAAAAAACAGCAACAATAAAATATCCTTACAATGAACCTAACAAAGGTGAAGGACATTATAAGGAACAAGAATTTGGGGAGAGAAGAATGACATATCGAAACACAAATAAAAACTATTTTGAAATTTCATCTTATCCCAGTTAGAGTGGCTAGGACCAAAAAAGTAAGTGAGGACAAATGCAGGAGTAGATTTTGGTGGGGGCAGATATAAAGTAGTTATTCATTGTTGATGCAAGTAAAAAATTAGTTCAGCAACCTTGGAAATCAGTGTGAAGATCTTTAGAATGGTATGATCCAAATGTTCCACTCTTTCACATACACGCAAAGAGCTTTATATCCTACAACAGAAGCATTTATACATCCACATTCATAGACAGTATTCATAATATCTCAAAAAATATAACCAGCCAAGACATCCGTCTACTAATAAATGGATAATGAAGATGTAATATATATGCACAATAGAATATGGACTATTTTCAAAACTCAGAAAATTAGAAAAAAAGGCCCACAGAAGGATTATATATTAAAAGTAGTGGTGTGGTACCATAGTGTAGATGATATGAGAGTAGAGAAGTTGAATACTGGTAACGGAAAACTTTTAAGCACAAAGGGGTGAGAGCTGCAGGTACTAGTGCATGTTACCCAATTTGAAGTAGGCATGAAGAAAAAGAACATAATCATCTTGTAACCAAATCAAAAACATACTTTTAAAAATAATGTAAAGATTTTGAAGGGTAATACCAAACATGGGTGGATAAAAGTGGTCTTAAAAGATGTAGAACATTAAACAAAAACGTGGTGCCAGACTGGACTATCTCTCATCAAATTGTTAGTCTAAGAAATCCTATAAGTATTCCCAAAATGTAGGCTCTAACAATGCTCATATGAATGACCCTGTTATACTTCATGGGTCACAAAACAATCTCAAAGTTATAAATCTGGGAAGGGTACTGGTATGGACGGAAATGAGTTAGACAAGTGTGGGAGTGACATAGTTAGCATGTGGGGGAAAGTTGTATATCATAATCTATCTATCTATCTATCTATCTATCTATCTATCTATCTATCTATCTATTATCTTCCTATCATCTATTTATGTATCTATTATCTTCCTATCATTTATCTATCATCTATCTATCTATCTATCATCTATCAAACTATCATTTATCTATTTATCAACTATATGTCTGTCTCTCTGTCTATCCATCTGTCAATCTATTATCTGGTATTCTGAAATATCAAATGAAAAATTTAATCAAGAAAAATTAAACATAATAAAACCAAGAAAAAAGAAAAGAATGGAAGAGCAAATTAGATTTAATTATGAGTAAACTATAATATGAAAATGTAATTTTAATTTTCCAGTGTACCTTAGAGTATGTTTGTATTTTAGGGTAAGTCCTTACTTTAAGAAGAATATTTTTAATTAGAAAAGTTGTAAATTTAATTTTGTTGTTGATAAATAACAACAAATTTAAACAATTCTTTTCTTGGTGTCTGAAATTTTAGTAGTATATGCACTGCTTTATAGAATTCTCACATTCACGTCAAAATTTACACTGTTTTGATGTATATTTCAAAAATTAAAGTTGAATATGTGCTAGTCTTTTATAAATTCTAGATTTTTTTGTTATTCTGTCAAATAGATGTTGTAGGATTGGCACTATAAAGAACATTTATGGAGTACATTTTAAATTAACATCATATGCAATTATAAGAATTACTTTTCTCATTGTGACAAATACTTGAAATAAGTAGCATACAGAGGAGGCTTGCAGAATGTCTTCTCCAGCTCTTTTGGCAAGAACTTCCAGTGCAGATTTCAACATTCCATGGGATGAAGAAGTGTAGAACTCTTCCAGAAGAATGCCAGCAGTAACTTGTTCAGTCTACCTATAATCACCCACTTTCCCTAGCCAGCCTCCCACTTCATAAAAGTTCTATAAGCTCCCAAAACAGTGTGATCATTTGAGGAACAAACATACAAATGTTGCCTGTTGTGGGCAATTCACATTCAATCCATAGCAACTAATTGGTCATCAAGAATAAATTTATATATGTTAAAATGAGAAAACTGATGTCAAGTGAGGCTTGGGAGCAATGAGCTCAAGAACAGAGTCTAAATTCAGGTCTTTGTGATAAAAAACAACAGCACTGCTCTCTCTCTCTGCCTTAAGACATATGGTAAACAACTGGTATGGGTGTTAAGTATTGCTGAGGTTCTTAGAAAATACTAAAGGTGGTAAAAATAAAAACACTAAAGAACTCAACTTATTATCATGTTTTACTTTACACTTTTCTTTCAGAATCTTTACAAAGATATGTATTTTTCATACTTCTCCATCATTAGCATTGCATGTTAGTGTAATCTTCATGTAAAATGGAAAAGATTGCATAGATATACTACTACATACATTTATTACTGGGAACTCAGGATTAAGTTTCTAGTCTTTTCTTTAGTTTTTATTTTTTATTTGGTTTTCAAGACAGGGTTTCTCTGTGTAGCCCTGGCTATCCTGGAACTCACTCTGTAGCCCTGGCTGGCCTCGAACTCAGAAATCCGCCTGCCTTTACTTCCCAAGTTCTGGGATTAAACACATGCACCACCACTGCCCAGCTTAGTTTCTAGTCTTATCATTGCATAGAATGCCTTGACAGATTAGTCACATAATAGATAACATAAAGTCATAAAACAGCATATTGACAGTTGAAAAATAAGTATATATTTACTTATAATTAAATTAAGTTGAAATCTAAGAAAACAGGATAGAATAATTAAAATAGTCATAGTGGAGCAATAGAGGCAAAAGGTATTTTTAAGACACTGAAAATTGAATTTTCATTCTCTAAGATGAAAGGATGGGTAAGCTGTAAATATTGGGCAGGACCACGGAGAGTTCCTGGTTTGCATGTTTTGCATTTATGTTGGATTGCAAGTAGCTGGATTGACTTCTATAAAATTCTACAGTAATGATGTTTCAGAAAACAAAATAATTAATGAGCCCATTGAAAAGATAACAAATTCAGGGTTGTTTTTTTTTTTTTTTTTTTTTTTTTCCAATATGTTGGTGGTTGCTCCACAAATCACCCATTACCCATTTTTAAAAAGATTTTTTGTGTAAATCAACTTAAAGGGGTAGAGGAAGTATCCAGTGCAAGGAAACCTATTTAAAGACTTAGATCTATTTAAGTACATCTTAGATTTAAACAGGACAATGAAACAACATCCAACACTAAGTACATAGCTTACATGAGTAAAGATAAAAGTCAAGTAAAGTCAGTTTAGCATTTGCTTCATGCTATCTTTTATTTAAAATAAATGATAACTTCATTTAGAATATTTTTAAATGTACATTAGTGATTTGAATGCATATTAGATCATCCAATTCTCTATGCAGCTACCACTCCCTTATAGTCTCCATAGGCACTGGATTTGTGTTATAATAGATTCTCTACTGTCATGTACAAAGATGTATCCCCATTTTCAGGAAAAATTACTTATATTCCTCCCTTTATTATTATTTTTATTTAATCATTTTATCTGTTTACATTTCAAATGTTTTCCACCTTCCTGGTTTTCCCTCACAAATCCCCCATCCCATCCCACTTCCTTTGCCTCTAAAAGGGTGCCCCCCAACCTACCTACCTACTCCCTCCTCATTCCCCCAGCATCAAGCCTTTATAGGTCCAAGTGCCTGCCCTCCCACTGAGGCCAGATGAGGCATTCTTCTGCCATATATGTAGTGGGAGCCATAGAGCAGCCCATGTATACTTTTTGGTTGGTGGTTTTGTCCCTTGGAGCTCTGAGGGGTCCAGTCAATTGATACTGTTGTTCTTCCTTTGGTGTTGCATTGCTCTTTAGCTCCTTCAACCCTTCTCTTAACTCTTCTATTTGGGTTCCCTCACGCAGTACAAGGGTTGGCTGTGAGAATCTGCATCTGTCTTACTCAGGTGCTAGCAAAGCCTCTCAGAGGACAGCCATACCAGGCTCCTTTCTGCAAGCACATCTTGGCATCAGCAATAGTGTTGGGGTTTAGTGTCTGTGGATGGAATGGTCTCTGTATGGCCTTTCCTTTAGCCTCTGCTCCATTTTTTTGTCCTGCAATTCTGGGTTTTGTTGCATACAGCATATACATCAGCGAAGAAGGCAGATACTACCCAGGACTAAAAGGCAGGCAAAATCATTTCCAAGCAAATGATCCCAAGAAACAAGCCAGAGTAGATATTCTAATATCCAAATGAATAAATTTTCAGCTAAAAATAATCAAAAGAGATGGGGAAGAACACTTCATACTCATTAAAGGAAAAATCCATCAAGATGAACTCTCAATTCTGAACATCTACACTCCAAATGCAAGAGTACCACATTTGTGAAAGAAACTTTTCTAAAGTTCAAAGCAAACATTGAACCTCACACAGTAATAGTGGGAGACTTTACCACTCCACTCTCACTAATGGATAGATCATGGAAACAGAAACTAAATAGAGACAGTGAAACTAACAGAAGTTATGAAAAAATGAATTTCACAGATAACTATAGAACATTTTACCCTAAAAGAAAAGAATATGTGTTCTTCTCAGCACCTCATGATACTCTCTAAAATTGACCATTTAATAGGACATAAAACAAGCTTTAAGAGATACAAAAAGATTGAAATAATCCAATGCATTGTATTAGATCACCAGGGAATAAGGCTGGTTTTCAAAAACAACAAAAACAACAGATAGCCACATACTCATGGAAACTGAATAACTTTCTTCTCAATGATAAATTGGACAGGAAAGAAATAAAGCATTCGTTTCTAGAAGTTAACTAAAATGAAGGTATATCATACTCAAACTTATGGGACACAATTAGGAAAATTCGTAGCACTGACTACCTTCATAAAGAAATTGGAGAGATCATGAACTAGCAATTTAGGAGCATGTCTAGAAGCTCTATAACAAAAAGAAGTGAACACACCCAAGAGGAGCAGACAGCAGGAAATAATCAAACTCAGGCTGAAATCAACTAATTAGAAACAAGGAGAACTATAGTAATAATCAACAAGAGCTTTTCTTTGAGAAAATCAACAAGATAAATAAACCCTTACCCAAACTAAGTAAAGAGCACAGAGACACTATCCAAATTAACTAAATCAGAAATGAAATGGTAGACATAACAACAGAAACTGAGGAAATTAAAAAAAAATCATCAGATACTACTATGAAAGCTTATACTCAACAAAATTGAAAAATCTAGATTGAATGGATGATTTTCTACCAGGTACCAAAGTTGAATCCAGATCAGATAAACTATCGAAATAGTCCCATACCTTATGGAAATAAAATTAAAAGTCTACCAATCAAAAACATCCCAGGGCCAAATGGTTTTAGTGCAGAATTCTATCAGACCTTCAAAGAACAGTTAATACCAATACTTCTGAAACTACTCCACAAAATAAAAAGAGAAGGAATACTACCTAATTCATTCTATGAAGCCACAGTTAAGGTGATACCTAAGCCAAACAAAGAACCAACAATAAAAGAGAATGTCAGACCAATTTTACTTATGAATATCGATGCAAAATATTCAATAGAATTCTAGAAAATCTAATTCAAAAACACATCAAAATGATCATTCATAGTGATCAAGTAGGCTTTATCCAGGGATGTGGGGGATGGTTCAATATATGGAAATCCATCAATATAATCCACTGTATAAACACACATCTCCCTTTATATTAAAGAGATATACCATGTCAAAAGACCACAAGCAACTTGATAAAAGGTGGCCTCCATTGTACATAACCTTTATTCCTCAGTTCTCAATAAGACTTGCTCAGATGTCAAGTCACACCAAGTGAAGGGAGGCTCTGCTTCGTTGTTTTGACAAGGTCAGTTCAATCACATGTGAGTTAAAATGGCGTCCTGCATCTGGTCCACCACAAGACTAGGGCCGCTTGTGGAGGTGGACACAGGAAGTTTGACTTCGAGCACCCCATGCTGCTGCCAGGCAAGCAGTCATTCTGCCAGGCAAGCAGTCATTCTGCTGTGAGAAGCCACAAGGTCCCGCTCCAGGCCTGAGGAGGTGCAGTCTGATGTTCCTGCAGACCTGCAAGAGCTGGCTCTGGGTTCCCAGGCCTGCACAGAGGTGAGGACAGCCAGTTCTAGCTCTTGGGCACCACAGACACCACTGAATGATGCGGAAGATCTGAGAACAGAGAAGGGGGCCCATGGGGCTGGCTCTGGCCTGGGCCAAAGGGAAAGGGGCAAGGAGGAGAGAGATCTGGCAGATCCTTAACTTGGCTTAGTGGTGGCGGTGTCTGGAAGCACAGGGAGGCCTTCCTCCCTTCCCGCCAGACCCCCCACGTGGGAGATTAAATGTGGGTGTTTAGAAAAGACCTGCTCCATTGCTCCAGCATGGCAGGTCCTGATGAGAAGAGGCAGTCCATTGTTTTAAGGCATTTATTTTCATGGCAGGAAGGGGTGCTAAAAGGGTAGTAGAGGCTGAGAAAGGCAGAGAGAGGGAGAGAATAGAGTGGAGGCTGGCCATGGCCACTTGGAGGAAAGGGGGAAGGAAATGTGGAGAGGGGGAGCAAGAGGGCAAGAGAGTGAGGCAAGAGTAAGAGAGTAAGAGAGTAAGGGAGTAATAGAGTCAGTAAGGGAGAAGGGGCCAAGCAGCCCCTTTTATAGTGGGTCAGGCTTACCTGGCTATTGCCAGGTAACTGTGTGGAGGAAAATACCTGGCTGTTGACAGGTAACAGGAGGTGGAGTCCAGACAGAATACCAGGGACCTGGGGCATTGTCCTACGTGATTGATGGCTACAGAATTATGGAGCTGAAGCCTCAAGTTAGGAGCCTACTGTCTGGGAGCACAGCAAACCTCCTTCTGTTCCTTGCAGAGTTACTTGCTGCGTCTCCAGGGTTTTCACCTAGCTCAACCAGAAAACAGACTGCCTTTCACAATCCCACAATTACATGAATTTCTCAAGAGTTCAAAGAATACATACATCATCCTGATGCACAGCCACATACATAAAAATGACATGATAAAGCAAACAGGAAGGTCTTGAGAGAAAAGTGCTGGAGAAAAAAATAGGGT
>JADRCD010099850.1:0-21913 GCA_019843815.1 Montemys delectorum | reverse complement strand
CCACGCCCCCAGCCCCTCACTGGGGGCGTGGCTCAGTGGTAGAGCCCCTGCCTAGAATCCCCCAGGGAGGGGCTGGGGGCGTGGCTCAGTGGTAGAGCCCCTGCCTAGAATCCCCCAGGGAGGGGCTGGGGGCGTGGCTTAGTGGTAGAGCACCTGCCTAGAATCCCCCAGGGAGGGGCTCTGGGCATACCTCCATGGGAGAATGCAGGTATAACATGCATGGGACCCTGGGTTCTCTCATCAACACTACAAAGGAGGAAGGGAGGGACCAAGCGCCTGTGACACTGTGACACTAAAGGGCTAGGCAGGTGTGCTGAACAGGAAGAGACAACAGTCAGAGACTCTTCACAGCCCAGGCTGGGGAGATTCTGTAGTGACAGCCACCTGGTCTTCCAGAGGCATGTGTGGGTGTAGGGAGTCAACTGGCAGTCTGTGAGTACCAGCCCTGCAAGGGCCAGGGGTTGCTGGCTTTGAGGGCTCTAGGATTCATTCCAGCGTCTCTGAAACTCAAGTTGAGGACACGGAATAATTCTGCTTAGGAAAAAGCCAGGAAAACTGGGGTGCTCTTAGGATGTCAGAGTCATCCCCAAAGTTGGTACTGGGCTCGAAGAGCCAGTTTAGAAAGCTGCACGGGCCATGTGGCCCTCAGAATAAGCAAAGACTCACTGGGGTGGTGGCCCACTGTTGTGGAACCAGCCCTGGGATGCAGAGGCAAGAGGTTCAGGAGGTAAGGCTAGCCTGGACCACACTGCAAGGTCAAGATCAGCTTAGACTGCACATATCTGCCCCCAAAAGACAGAAGGCTAAGAAGTAAAGGTCATAAGCAAGTCTCACCAGGCTGATGCTCTTGAGATAACAGAGCTGTGTGACAGACTTGTGAGAACTCAGATGTCTCTGTCCCCTTGATTCACAGCAATAAAGATACCCCTGCCCACCCCTACCAGATATCTCTGCTAGAAGCATTTAAAAATCCATCCACTTATGATTGGGCATAATATCGAGTCGAATGTCTTTCATCCCAGCACTTAGAAGTCAGACTCAGGGGCATCTCTATGAGTACAAAGCTAGGCTGGTCCATCTAGTGAATCCTAGACCAGCCAAAGCTACACTATAAGGCCTTGTCTAAAAGAAAGAAATAAAGAAGAAATCTACCCATGTTTACCTCTCATTTTCTTAAATTATTATTCTTGAGATGGAGCTGGAGTTCTGTACCCCTAGTGGTTTACAAAACATGATGTCTAAAGGTGGTGGCTCATGCCTTTAATCTTGGCACTTGGGAAGCAGAGACAGGTAGGTCTCTGAGTTCAAGGCCAGCCTAGTCTACAAAATGAGTTCCAGGACAGCCAGGGCTACACAGAGAAACCATGTTTAAAAAAAAAAAATCCCCAAATGAACAACAACACCACAACAAAAGAATAAAGGGGTGCCATGATAGGCAGCACAGGTAGAGGATGAAGTTACAGAGGTGGGGTCTGTGTCCCCATTGCTATGTACCTAAGCAGGTATGATCCCCTTCCGGGCCTGGTGGTGGTGAGGTCCTTGTGGTCCTCTGGCTTCTGGTAGGGAACAGAGTTGAAGTCCAGTGTGGTGGTGCACACTGTCATCCCAGCTCTTAAGAGGCTGAGGCAGGAAGGTTGAAAGTTCAAGGCCAGCCTGGCCTACCTGGCAAAACCTGTCTCAAAAAAAAAAAAAAATCCAATAAAAGGACTGGAGAGATGCTCCAGCAGTTAGTAATTCTTGCAGAAGACCAGGGCTCAGTTCCCAGCACCCACACAGCAGCTCATGACTGCCTGTTACTCCAGTTCCAGAGGATCCATGCCTGCTTCTGGCTTTCAAGGGCACCAGGCATCCATGAAATATACGTACATTTAAGCACTGACACATATACATAAAAAAGTTAAAATAAATAAGCCTTTTTAAAAATCCAAAGAAAAAAATCTATGCTTTGATGGTCGAATAACAGGTGACCAGATGACTGTCATCTTAGAATAATTCCTATTTTCTTACCAAATAACAGTCACACACACAGCAGCAGCCATTTAGTGCTTCTGTGGTGACAGTGCTCTGGTATTCCACAGCCTGTGTGGGATGTCCAGTCTGGAACTCAAAAGTTCTTGGATGTCAAATCCCTTCTATGCCATGGAAAAGTAAAGAGGAGTTGCAAGTCAGGCCTGAGCTCACTCTGTATGCCTTAATCCAATTTAGCCCACGTTGAATATCCAATAACAGGCGAGAATGGTAAATGTTAGACTGGCCAGGATGGTGGTCAAAGGCTGTCATTCCAGAGCTGGGGAGGCTGAGGCAGGTGAATAGCAGGTTTGAGGCCTGCATGGGCAGTAGAATGAGTTCCAGGCCAGTCTAAGCTACATGACAGATGACATTGCAAACAACCAAAGGGGCTGAGGGGACAGAGCTTGGTGATAGAGCACTTGCCTAGTTTATGCAAGACCCCGCCTCTGGTTCAGTCCTCAGCACCAAAAATACAACTTAAAAATAATAATTTAGAAAAAGAAAAAGTCATAGTCCAAATTAAAAAAAAAAAAAGTTTTAAAAATAAGAAGGAGCCCAGTGATGGTGGCACACACCTTTAACCCCAGCACTCGGGAGGCAGAGGCAGGTGCATCTCTTGAGTTCAAGGCCAGCCTGGTCTGCAGAGTGAATTCCAGGGCAGCCTGGGCTACACAGAGAAACCCTGTCTTGAAAATAAGAATGAGGAGGAGGAGGAGAAAATAAATCCCTGCGTGTTGGAGGTGGAGATAGGAGGGTCAGGAGTGGCCAGTCATGTTCAGCTACACAGGGTATTTCAGGCAAGCCTGGGGGACCTATCTTGAAAAACAAAACTAACAACAAAACAAAACCCAAAAGGCAATGTCATATTGTTTACAGAATAATGGCACAGAAAGCCTCTGTATGTCCAGGACGTTGGGTGTTTCTTTCTTTCTTTGTTTGTCTGAGACTTGCCTCAGCCTGGGCTGGGGACCTGGGCTGGGAACCATTGGATGTGCAGGGCCAGCTCCTCACCAGCCCTCACTGTTTCCATGAAGAAGCACACAGGCCACTTGAGTGACTCACTCGGGTGACCCAGCTGGTGATTGGCCAGGCTGGGGTCCTCACCTACATTCCAGGCACTGTCTGCCCGTTTTCGGGGGTAGCCCCCCAGCTGCTGTAATAAGCAGAGCTGGCTTTGACCTGCCTCCTCCCTGGCTAGCACGTCAGTGATGACCTTGACTTGAGAATTCTCCTTCCTCTGCCTGCTTTCAAATGATGTGTCCTTGAATTTGAGTCCTGTCCCGAGGTGCTGAAAGAGACTAACGCGCACCTTTTTTGTTCTTGCACAGGTGGCCTTGGGATGGTGACAGATGCCAAGAGGCCAGCAGTACCACCAAATGACAGGTAAAAAAAAAAAGTAATAAATAAATCAGTAATTAATAAAAGCATATATGAATAATAATAAACCAGGAACGGTGAGTGATAGAGCCTTGTGATCTAAGGATAGAGAGAGGAGGCAAGAGGATCAGGAGTTCAAGGTCATGCTTGGCTACACAGTGAGCGTGAGGATGGCCCTCATGAGACTTTATGTCAAAAAGAAAGAGGGAGGGCTGGTGAGATGGCTCAGCAGGTAAGAGCACTGACTACTCTTCCGAAGGTCTTGAGTTCAAACCCCAGCAACCACATGGTGGCTCACAACCACCCGTAATGAGATCTGACGCCCCCTTCTGGTGTGTCTGAAAACAGCTACAGTGTACTCATTTATAATAATAAATAAATCGAAAAAAAAAAAAAAAGAGGGAAGGGGGATGACTAATGAGGCACTTAAGATCTATCACTGCTCTTCCAGAAGATTCCAGTATGGTTCCCAGCACCATGTCAGGCAGTTTACAACTACCTGTAAATGAGTTTTAGGGGACCTGACACCCTCTCTGACCTCCATAGGCATCAGGCACACACATAGTATACGTGCCTACATGCAACAAAACACTCAACACATTAAAAAAAGTTCCTGACCCTATTTATTTATTTATTTATAATTTAATTTTTTTTGTTTTGTTTTGTTTTGTTTTTTTCAAGACAGGGTTTCTCTGTGTAGCCTTGGCTGTCCTGGAACTCACTCTGTAGACCAGGCTGGCCTTGAACTCAGAAATCCGCCTGCCTCCGCCTCCCGAGTGCTGGGATAATAGCTGTGTGCCATCATCTCCCAGCTCCACCCTAATTCTTGACCTGGGTTCTCTTCTCCTTGCAGCTATGGTCCCATCAGTGTGAAAACTGAACCCATGGAAGATTCTGGTAGGTGCACTGATGATTGGACAATGGAATGTCTAGCAGGCTATCACCTGACTGATGTGCTTATAAAAATGACTGCTAAGTATTTAACCGTAACTAGGATCGTATTTGTACAATACTAGGTAAGTACTGCTTATCCGAAATGCTTGGTCCCGGCCATTGAGACGGCTCAGCAGGTAAGGACACTGACCAAATGACCTGAGTTCAAGTCCCAGGATCTACATCCTGGAAGAAGAGAACCAACACCCATAAGCTGCCCTCTGCCCTCCACACACCACCCTCCATGGCGTGTGTATACGCCAGAAAAGTAAATGAACGAGGGGCAGGAAAGATGGCCAAGCCATGAAAAGTACTTCCTGTTCATGCAGGAGACCTGGGTTCGGTTCCCGGCACCAACATGATGGCTCACAACCATATGTAACTCCAGTTCCAGGGAATCAGGGCACCACTTGAATAAAATAAATCCAAAAAAAAAAAATTAGATAAAATAAATAAAGTTTGACTCCAAAAGCATCTTCAGTTTTGAAATTTGTCAGATTTGAGATTTTTTTTTTCCTGAGGCAGAGTCTGGCTATACAGCACAGGTTTAAAATGTGAGATTACAGGAAGGATAGCTCAGTGGTTAAGAGCACTGGCTGCTCTTCCAGAGGTCCTGAGGTCAATTTCCCACAAGATGGCTCAGAGTGGCTGTCTTCTAGTGTGCAGGCATAAAAAAAACACCCACCTATGTAAATATGTAAATAAATAAAATATATGGGATTATATATATGAGCCACCACACACAGTCTTTGTGTGTCCATTGTGTGTACATATGCAGGTGTGCACACCTCAGTGTGTACTGAGGCCAGGATAAGGCAGTGGGTGACCTCCTCTGTCACTCCAGCCATCCCTGGATACAGGGTCTCTCCCTAAACCTGAAACTCATGTTGCAAGACACGGAAATCCTCCTGCCTCTGTTCCATTTAGAGCTGGGATTACAAGTGTGTGGGGAACACCCGGCCCACTTTGTGGGTGCTGGGTCATGAGCTTAGCCCTCATGACAGCATAGCACATCCTCTTGGCCACCTGCCCATATCTCTAGCCCCTTCTAGCTTTGGGGTGTTTGGTTTTTAAATCCTCTGATCATCCAAGATACAAGCCCAAGACAGCTGAGACTGGAGAGGCACTCGTCACCAGCATTAACCAGGAAAGAGTTGAGGGTTGAAAGCCGCCATGTTGGGACTGAGATGCACACTCCATAGCTCAGCTGTGATGCTTAGCTCATTTCGTCCTCTTGGCTTTGCTTCTCCGGAGCTGTCACTCCAGTTTGGTCTCAAATGATCCCCACAGGGCCATTGTTAACAGTGTTTGCCAACTATGCACTGAGAGGTAGTGGCACCTTTGAGAGGTGGAGGGAAACCTTCAGGTCACTGAGCCATGCCCCTGCAGACTGGCCTCCAGTTCACTGGATTTAGCCAAAGAGGAGTTAATTTTTAAGACTCAATCCTTAAGACTAAGCCCTTGCTAGCCTGGAACTTGCCTTGCAAATAAGGCTGGTCTTGATCTACTTGCCTCAGTCTCTGACATGCTGGGAGTAAAGGCATGTGCCATCACACCCTGCTTCCAAAGAGGATCTTGAGTTGATTCTTCTGCTTCTGCCTCTACCTCGTGCTTGCTGGGGTGACAGGCTTGGACCACCATTCCTACCAAGGAGATGTTCAGTCAGCTGCCTCTGCTTACCTGACCCCTAACTGTGGTCTCTGTTGCCCTCACAGGCACTTCACCAAGGGCAGCAGCCATGCTAATCAAGACAGAGTCGGAAGATCCTAATTACAATCCATGTAACGTGCAAGGTAATGTGGTGCCAGTTCCTTCCCAAGCAGAGTGGTAATCACTACTCATCTGAAACTGATAAGGAGGAGCAAGGGGACAGGAGGATGGCTCAGTGGAGAAGGATACTTGCTGAGCAAGCGTAAGGACCTGAGTTCAGGTCCCACCACCCACAGAAAAAGCCCGCAGGTCGGCACTGGTGGGACCAGAGACAGGAGGACTCTGAGGCTTGCTGACCTAGCAGCTGTCTCCAGAATCCCGATATGGTGTCAAGTGATGGAACAGGACACTGAATATCCTCCTCTAGCCTGTGCACGTGCACACAGACACCTGCACCCACATACGTGTATGAATATACCATACACACCACACAAAACCAGAGCTACACATGCATGTTCAAATTACATGATGAATAGGATTCATCTTAAACATAGTAGGGCATACCTATAATCCCAGCCCTCAGAAAGTAAAGGCAGAAGAATCTCGGGTTCAAGTTCATCCCTGACTTCTGCTTTAGTCAGTGTTCTATTGTTGTGGAGAGACACCATGACCATGCCAACTCTTATAAAGAAAAGCATTCACCAGGCAGGGATGGTGCACGCCTTTAATCCCAGCACTTGGGAGGCAGAGGCAGGCTGATTTCTGAGTTTGAGGCCAGCCTGGTCTACAGAGTGAGTTCCAGGACAGCCAGAGCTACACAGAGAAACCTTGTCTCAAAAAAAAAAAAAAAAAAAAAAAAAAAAAAAAAAAAAAAAAAAGAAAAGAAAAGAAAGAAAGAAAAAGAAAAGAAAAGAAGAAAAAAGAAAAAGAAAAGCTTCTTAAAGAGTCGTCCTGCATACAGTCATGGACTGATCGGGTAATGCAGCTTATTGAGCCAAGTCAGCTGTTTGTAAAGACCAAAGTCAGCTGATTAAAGATGCATTAAACCTCATAGAAAAGACTTCCAGGGCTGGAAAGATGGTTCAGTGGTTAAGAGCACTGTCTACTCTTCCAGAGGTCCTAGGTTCAATTCCCAGCACTGACATGGCAGCTCACAGCTGTCTATGGGATCTGATCCCTTCTTCTGGTGTGTAGATATACTTGTAGACAGAACGTCCATATACATTGTCTTACGGTTTCTGTTGCTGTGTCAAAACACCATGACCAAAAAGCAAGTTGGGGAGGAAAGGGTTCATTTGGCTTACACGTCCACATTGCTGTCCGTCACTGAAGGAAGTTAGAACTGGAACTCAAGCAGGGCAGGATCCCAGAGGCAGGAGCTGATGCAGAGGCCATGGAGGGGTGCTGCTTACTGGCTTGCTCCTTATGCCTTGCTCGGCTTGCTTTCTTACAGAACCCAGGACCACCATCCCACAGATGGCCCCACCCACCGTGGGCTGGGCCCTCCCCTACTGATCGCTAATTGAGAAAATGCCTTATAGTTGGATCTCAAAGAAGCATTTCTTACATGGAGACTCCTTCCTCTCTAATGACTCTTGCTTGTGTCAGGTTGATGTAAAACTAGCCAGCATATACATTAAACAGACAAGTAAATCTAGAAAGTTGCCATGGCCACAGCAATAGGATTGATGTAATGGGGTCCATTGGCTTCCATGTGAAACTGATCCATGTCCCTGTAACTAACACTGGAGTGGGTGGCTGAGCACCTCACCCACTGTCCTGGGAACTACTGAAGAGTGAAGTGTGACACCATGAAGGAGGCCTGCCCGTACGCCTTGTGTTCTTTTCTTCCCTCTGCCTAAAATGCTTTCTATTTCTCAATTAAGGTAATTTCAAGATACATGTTTTTATAACAACAACCACAAAGATAGAGAGAGCACTTCCAAGAGGATCAGTGAGTAAAGTGCCTGCCCCCCAAACATGCCCAGCACCCACATATTCTAAGGAAAGAACCAACTTCTACAGCTTGACCTCTGACCTCCACATAAGCACTGTGCACCCACACACATTTACATACCCATAATAGATAAATGAATTTTGCTTTGTTTTGTTTTATACAGGGTTACTCTTTGTAGCCCTGGCTGTCCTAGAACTCACTCTGTAGACCAGGCTGGCCTTGAACTTATGGAGATCTGCCTGCACCTGCCTCCTGCGTACTGGGATTAAAGGCCACATCCCTGCTAAAAACAACTTTTTAAGATAGAAAACAAAAAGGACTTTGTAGTGGTGCAACTGATTTTGGGTCACCCAGGCTTCTGTAACTCCTCTTTTTTAGATTGATTGATTGATTGATTGAGAGAGACAGGGTCTTTTTTTTTTTTTTTTTTAAAGTAGAACTTCCATTTTATTTTTCCATGAAGTACTCCTTCCGCCCTTACAAAACCACCTCTTTACATGGGCTTTGGTGGAGGTCGTGGTGCAGTGCCAGCAGGCCTGAATCAAGGTGGGGGTGTCCGGTCCTTCCGGGCTTCCCGGGATCGATTGATTGAGAGAGACAGGGTCTTATGCAGCCCAGGCCAGCCTGACCTCTTGATCCGCCTGCCTCCACCTCCTGAGTGCTGGGGTGCTGGGGGTGTGGATCCCAGGGCTTCCTGCAAGCTAGCTGAGCTCTCTACCTACTGAGCCACATCACAGTCCTAGAAATGCTTCCATTGCATTCAGTGGCTTACTCAAAATGTATTATTACATTTTTAGTTTACGTATTGGTGGGGAAAGGAAAGAATGTCCCAGTACTCGTGTGGAGACCGGAGGACAGTTTTCAATACTCAGCTCCCTCCTTCCATAATATGGCTTCCAGGAATCAAACTCAGGTTTTCAGGCTTGGCTGCAAACGCCTTTACCTGCTGAGTAACAGTGACTTCTGTACATTGTGTTTGGTGCTGAGCTGTAGACTACTTACTCTCCTTTCAGGGAGCCAGCATTCTTCCACCAGCAGTGATGTCATCAAAATGGAACTACCATCTGAAGGTTAGAAAATGAAATGTCTCCTCCCTTTAAACACGGGGTGGGGGGCAATGAAGATGGTGGGCCCCCTTGGCATGTCTGTCTTAGGAAGCCGCATTAGGGGCTGTGTGCATTGCGTTCCCAATCTGTAAATGCAGTAGGTGGGAACCCAACGCCGGTGCTGCCCACTGTGGCCTTACCATGGTAGGTCTTTTTGTTTGCTGACAGAGGATATAGGTAGCCCAGGTTGGAGCTCACCATGTAGCCGCTGGCCTTGAACTGGCAGTGTCCACTTGGCCTCCACATGTGGAGGAGGGTGTGGTAGCCCACATCTGGTCTTTCTTCCCCTTTTGGTTTTTGGTTTTTTGTTTGTTTGGTTGGTTATATGGTTGGTTTGGTTTGGTTTTTTTAAGACAGGGTCTCACTCTGTAGCCCTGGCCAGCCTGGAACTTACCATTTAGACCAGGCTGGCATCAAACTCACACAGATCTGCCTGCCACTACCTCCCAAGTGTTGGGATTAAAGGCTACACAATCACACCCAGCCCTCTTTTTTTTTAGAAAACAGACTTTGAACATAGTTCAGGCTAACATTAAAGTTGAAACCCGGGCTGGTGAGATGGCTCAGCGGGTAAGAGCACCGATTGCTCTTCCGGAGGTCATGAGTTCAAATCCCAGCAACCACATGGTGGCTCACAACTACCCGTAATGAGATCTGATGCCCTCTTCTGGTGTATCTGAAGACAGCTACAGTGTACTTATAATAAATAAATAATAAATTAATAAAAAAAGATGCTGCAGATTTAAAAAAAAAAAAAAGTTGAAACCCTCTGCCTCAGCTTCCTTAGAGCTGGGATTGGAACAGTGAGCCACCATATCCTACCTCACCTCTCTCTTTCTCTCTCTCTCTCTCTCTCTCTCTCTCTCTCTCTCTCTTTAAGATTTATTTATTTTATGTATATGAGTACACTGTAGCTGTACAGATGGTTGTGAGCCTTCATGTGGTTGTTGGGAATTGCATTTTTAAGACCTCTGCTCACTCTGGTTGGCCCCACTCGCTCAGTCCCTGCTTGCTCTGGCCCAAAGATTTATTTATTATTATATACAAGTACACTGTAGCTGTCTTCAGATGCACCAGAAGAGGGTCTCAGACCTCATTACAGGTGGTTGTGAGCCACCATGTAGTTGCTGGGATTTGAACTCAGGACTTTCAGTAGAGCAGTCGGTGCTCTTACCCGCTGAGCCATCTCACTAGCCCCTCTCTCTCTTTTTTAATCCTAGTAATTCATTTTTTAAAATTCATTTCATTTTTCATTGTGTGTGTGCATGTCTGTGCACCTGAGTTCGGGTACAAACAAAGGGCAGAAAAGGTATCAGGTCGCCTGGAATTGGGGTTACTATCAGTTGTGAGCCTCCCAGCATGGGTGTTAGGAAATGAGCTCTGGTCTTATCCAAAGACAAAAAAAGTATTGTTGTTGTCCTTCTCGTTTATGTATGTATGTATGTATGTATGTATGTATGTATGTATGTATGTATATGAGTGCTCTCTCTGCATGTACACCTCCATGCCAGAAGAAGGCATCAGATCCCTTTATGTGGGAATTGAACTCAGGACCTCTGGAAGAACAGCCAGTGCTCTTAACCACTAAGCCATCTCTCTAGTGCCCCCAAAAGTGTTCTTAACAACTAACTCATCTCAGCCAGGCAAGTGCTTTTAATCCCAACACTTAGGAGGCATAGATAGGCAGGTCTACATGAGTTCAAGGCTAGCCTGGTCTATAGAAGGCAGTCAGGACAGCCAGGGCTACATAGAGGAACCCTGTCTTGAAAAACCAAATGCCGGGCAGTGGTGGCCCATGCCTTTAATCCCAGCACTTGGGAGGCAGAGACAGGTGGATTTCTGAGTTCAAGGCCAGCCTGGTCTACAGAGTGAGTTCCAGGACATCCAGGGCTACACAAGAGAAACCCTGTCTCGAAAAACAAAAACAAACAAACAAACAAACAAACAAAAACAACAGGGCTAGAGAGATGGCTCAGTGGTTAAAAACACTGACTACACTTCCAAAGGTCCTGAGTTCAAATCCCAGAAACCACATGGTGGCTCACAACCATCCGTAAAGAGATCTGATGCCCTCTTCTGATCTTTCTGAAGACAGCTACAGTGTACTTATATATAACAATAAATACATCTTAAAAGAAAAAAGAAAAACTGAAACAAGTGACTCAGCTCTCCAGCAGCCTCTCCCTAGCCCATAGTAGTCACTTACAAAGTTAAGAAGCTCTGTGACATATGAAGTACTGCTGCCCAAGTAGACGACTCAGTGTGAATAGCTCCAGATCGTTTGGTAATATGTGGAAGTTTCAATCTCCCCTCGTTCCTTACAGGAGACAAATTCTGATGTGGCCTAGGCTGGCCACAGACTTCCTTGTGGAAGTCACAGACAAGATGACCTCCGCCTTCTGATCTCTGTGCACAGCTAGGGAGAGAATACAGTGTTTGTACGTGCTAGGCAATTGCTCTACTAACCGAGTCGCCCAGGCTGAAACGATGCATTAGTGCCTGATGATTATCTCTTGTGTGTTTAGTATGTATAAAACGTACATAAAATTTCAAGACCAGGGACTAGAGAGATGGCTCAACACTTATGACCACTTGCTGATCTTTCAGAGATCCTGAGTTCAGTTCCAACACCCACATAGCTGCTTACAACTGTAACTCCAGTTCTAGGAGATCTAACATCTTTTCGTGATCTCTGCAGATGTGAACAAACACTCATATACGTAAAATAAAATAGATCTTCTGAGAAATTCTAAAACGAGGCCAGCCTGGGCCATAAAGTGAGCCCTTGCCTCAAAACAAAGCAAAACTCTGGCATGAGGATAAATTTGGGTAGAGGGTGGAGCTGGGGACAGTAAACTGTGGGAACATGAGATTGCTTAATAATGAATGTCATTTTAGATGTTTTCTTTTTAAGGGTCTACTCTGATGATCCCTTCAGAGACCAGTGAGGAACCCGAGGCTGAGGTAAAAATGGAAGGTAAGTCACCAAAACACTTGTGATTGTCCCATGGTCAGGGTGGCTTTCCATGTGGCTCTTACTACTTCTGAAATGATTATTGTAGGGCGGTGATTAGAACCAGTGTGTATGCGTTCACATTCATGCATGTGCTGGATAAGACTGAGCCATAGGTTCATATGTGTGAACGCTTAGCCCCCAGTTGATGGAACTGTTTGGGAAGGATTGAGGGGTGGGGCCTTGTGATGGAGATGTGTCACTGGGGGGGTGGGCCTGGAGGTTTCAAAAGCCCCCACCATTTCCAGTTTGCACTCTCTGCCTTGTGCTCATGGATTGAGATGTGAGCTCTTAACAGTGTGCCTGCCTGCCGGCCTGCCTGCCTGTCTCCTGCCATGATAGTCATGGACGATAACCCTCTGGAACCATAAGCCTAGTAAACCCTTCCTTCTGTAAGGTGCCTTGGCAACAGTGTCTTATCACAGCAACAGAAAAGTAACTAAGACAGATGATGACCATGCCTCCATGCATGTGGGAGCCAGAGGACAACTTTGTGGAGTTACTTCTGTCCTTCCTTCCACCTTGATATGGGTTCTGGGGACCAAACTCAGGTCACCAGCTTTTGCAGAAAACATACCTTTACCCACTGAGCCATCTCACGGGTCCTCAAATAGACATAGAATTATCCCTCTCTTTAACCACAGTTAGAATTAATGCTTGAGGGTTTGGTTGGTGGGGGACACAGTATGGTGTCTACATCCTCAATTTATGAAAAGCCAGCGAGGCCACTTGGAGCTCTGGGTCCTGAGAGTTTTACCTTTGCAATGAGAGTAAAAGATTTAGTGATGGCAGCTGTCTCCTTATTGGGTGAGCCTCAACAATCAGTTGTCCTTGAAGAGGTCACCATGTACTTCATTAAGCAGAAATGGGCTAGCCTAACACTCACTCAGAAGGCCCTGTACGATGGGGTGGAGGAAGACCTCGCACGAGTGGCTTGGCTGGGGCTGCCTCCAAACCAACTCTCACTGCCAAGCTAGGGCACGGAGAGAGGCGGGGTTCTCGCAGTCAAGGGAAGCCTTTGGCAGTGGGGGTTGGAAAGCAGGCTTCACAGGGCACCTCTAAGAACTAAGAAAATACAGTCTATGAGCCAAATGAACAGTGCATGCAATGAGAGCAAACTTCCCTCCAAGTCAGCTAGGAAGACAGGAAGAGAGATTAACCCCTGACCTGTCGATATCGGCTTGCCAAGGAAGGCGATTTTAGAGCCAAATTAAATGATGTCCAGTGCAATTTCTCTTTTTCTGCGGTCCTGTGTACTTCCTCAGGAGCAGTGCTTTTCAGCTCACTAAAACTCTTCAGTTGGATGTAAATAAATGCAGGGTGGAGTGGCCTGAGGATCAGAGAGTGGGATGACCCCTCCTCCCTCTCCTTGATCATTCTGTTCAGCTGCAGAGTACAACCTCAGTGGATGCCATCCATCTGACACATTAGCATCTGTCACAATGTTGCAACAAAGTACCGAATTAATGGGACTGCAGGCTGGGCAATGGTGGCACACACTTGTAACCCCAGCACTTAGGAGACAGAGGCAGGAAGATCTCTGAGTTCAAGGCCAGCCTGGTCTAGAGATCTGATTCTAGGACAGCCAGGACTACCAGAGAAACCATATCTTGAAAAACAAAACAAAACAAAACAACCTCCCCCCGCAAAAAAACAAAAGGACTGCAGAGTCGGCTTAGCCATTGAGAACAATTGTTGATCTTCCAGAGGACCCAGATTTGGTTCCCAGCTCCCATGTACCGTGGCTCACAACTGCCTCTAACTTCAGCTTCTGCTGGCTTCTGTGTGCTCACATGCACACATCCCAACAGAGACACATAAATAAAAAAGATATTTTTCTAAGAAAAGCAACAGCTTAAAGGAGGACCATCCCTGTGGCTCACAGTTTGAGGGGTAGACAGTCTTTCACAGTGTAGCAAGCAGTGTAGCAAGAGCGGGAGGCAGCTGGTCACACTGCATCCACAGTCAGGAAGTAGACAGATAGGCGCTGGTGCTCAGCATGCTCTCTTCTTTTTGTTCAGTGTGGGCCCACAGAACATGGGGTGGAGCCCCAACATCAGGATGAGGTTTTCCTCCTCAGTATAAACTCTGAAAGCAGACTCGCAGCCATGTCCAGTCAAGTTGACCTTGAAGGTCAGCACCGTACACTGCTGCTCCCTGCACTGGGGGTGGGGCTAGCGGGGCAGTATCCAGTCTGCACTTCTCATTAAGTAACACTTGGGTATTTTTTAGAGACTTGCTGATTTTCTGCTCACTCTAACTTGGCACTTTGCTTTGCTCTTAAGGAAATGCAAATCTGTCCAACACTGCGAACTCAGCGGCAGGTATTGAAGACCTTAGGATCATACAGGTGACAGTCCCAGGTGGGGACATCCACTTACTGTCTTCATCATTTGTATCATGGTTTTCTTTTTTTATAAAGATTGTTTTCCCTTATTTGTGTGTATGTGTATGTCTGAATGTCTGCCATGTGAGTGCAGTGAGTGTGGTACCCAGAAGAGGCCACTAGATCCCTTGAAGCTGCCCTGAAACTTGCTCTGTAGACCAGGCTGGCCTTGAACTCAGAAATCAGCTTGCCTCCGCCTCCCAAGTGCTGGGATTAAAGGCGTGCGCCATCGCCCAGCTGTATTTATTTTTAATTTGTCTTGATTTACTTTGTTTCGTGGGTATGAGTTTTGTCTGTGTGTCTATATATGTACTATGTACATGCCTAGTGTCCATCAAATTCAGATGAGGGTAAGATGCATGTGCTGGAAAAGGAACCAGGTCCTCTGCAAGAGCAACAAGTGCTCTTAGCTGCTGAGTCCTATCTCCAGCCGCCCCCTGACTCACTCTTTTTAAAAATTACTTATTTAAGTTTTAAGACAGGGTCCCACTCTGTATCCCTGGCTGGCCTAGAATGCACTATGTAGACAGGCTGGCCTCTAACACAGCGACCTGCCTGCCTTTGCCTCCTGAGTGCTAGGAGGTATGAACCGCCACATCAAACTTTTTTTTAAAAATGTTTTTAATTAGAGCCAGGCATGATGGTGGATGTCTTTAATCCCAGCACTCGGGAGGCAGAAGCAGATGGATTTCTGAGTTTGAGGCCAGCCTAGTCTACAGAGTGAGTTCCGAGACAGCCAGGGCTACACAGAGAAACCCTGTCTCGAAAAACCAAACCAAAAAAAAAAAAAAGAAAAAAGAAAGAAAGAAAAGAAAAAGCAAAAAACAAAACAAAACAAAATTTTAATTAAAAAATTAATTTTAAAGTATGAAAGATACTTTCTCCTAGCCCTAGCCTCATCTCTCTTCATTTTTTGTCATGTTGGATGGGCTAAGGTTTGCATTACAGTGTTGAAGGCAGTGATGGAGATGTGCACCTTTGTCTTCCTCATCACTGAACATGTTCCTCAAGAACAGCATGAGCAGTGGCTGGAGACAGGTCAGGACTGAGAGGGATTACTACTCTTGCAGAGGACCCAGGTCCCATGCCCATCCCACACCCGCTCACAACCACCTGAAGCTCCATATCTTCATCTCACCTCCATGGGTGCTTGCACGCGTGTGGCACACACATAAATGCAAGTAAAAACATTTTAAAGTAGGGCTGGAGAGACGGCTCAGCAGTTGAGAGCACTGGCTGCTCTTCCAGAGCTTCCTGAGTTCCGTGCCCAGCAACCACAGGGTGGCTCACAACTGTAATGGGATCCAATGCCTTCTCCTGGTGCATCTGAAGACAGCTACAGCATACTCATATTAAATAAATAAGTCTTTTTAAAAATTTTTTAGTATTATGGGGTATGTTTCTATGGGGTTGTCAAAATTACCATCTGTTACAGCCTTTGTGTGTTTCCCAAATGCTTACTTACTGCACTCAGGTAGCTAACCGCTAACCGATAAGGCAGTAAACAGGCATTTCTGCTAATACCTGTCCTGAAGAGAAAAAAGATATATGCATGAGCCTGGTTTGCGTGTTCCGATTATTTGTAGATAATGAGAAGGAGAGGCTCTCAGGCCTGGAAAAAATTAAGCAACTGCGAGAGCAAGTGAACGAGCTCTTCAGCCGCAAGTTTGGTAAGCTTCTGTGTTCGCACACATCTGAAACGCGCACACACACATTCGTCATAGTTAAGTGTGCAGTGGAGGGGCATGCAAAGGTGAAGGCAGTGTCCCTGGAGACCAGAAGAGGGCGCCAGTGCCCGCAGAGCTGGAGTTACAGGCAGGTATGAGCTGCCCAACATGGGTGCTGGGGATCAAACTCAGTCCTTCAGAAGAGCAGCAAGTGCTCTTAACTGCTGAGCCATCTCTCCAGCTCCACACTTCCAACATTTATAGACTTTACCTGCTCCACCCCCTTTATGAAGTACTGAACATTGAAAGTACTCTAGTCCTGTGATAATCCCTAGCCGAAATACCTTTTCTTTTTACTTATTTATATGTGAGACAGGCTATGGGTATATGACGTAGTCCAGTCTTGAATTCAATCAAGATATTCTTGAAAAGTGCCGGAATTCCAGGCCTGTGCCATTTCGAGTAGTTCAAAAGTCTCTGTGGAGTGGCCAGTTCTTGAACTTTTGATCCTCCTGCTCGAGCCCCCTGAGGAGCTGGGATTCTAGGCCTGTGTCACCAGGTTCAGTGCAGTCATTGTTGGGTTTGGAGACACCATGTCTCTGTGCTGCCCCAGCTGAGGTCAAACACTTAGGCTCTCGGCTGCTCAAGCACAGGTATGTGCCTCCAGGTCCAGCTCAAATCCTGACATTAAAGATGAAGCAGGGACAGCCTGGCATGTGATCCAAGCATTTAAGAGGCTGAGGCAGGAGGCTTGCTTTGAATTCAAGTCCATAGACTCTGACTCAAAAATAAGAACAACAGCCGGGCAGTGGTGGCACATGCCTTTCATCCCAGCACTTGGGAGGCAGAGGCAGGCGGATTTCTGAGTTCGAGGCCAGCCTGGTCTACAGAGTGACTTCCAGGACAGCCAGGGCTACACAGAGAAACCCTGTCTTAAAAACAAAACAAAACAAGACAAAACAAAAAACAAAAACAAAAACAAGCAAACAAACAAAAACTCCAAAGCTTTGGAAAAGTAAGGCCCAGAGTTATCCAGTTTACACCATACCTCTCATCACAGGGGAGGCGATCGGAGTGGACTTCCCCGTGAAGGTTCCCTACAGGAAAATCACTTTCAACCCGGGCTGTGTGGTGATCGATGGCATGCCCCCAGGGGTAGTGTTCAAAGCCCCCGGGTACCTGGAGATCAGCTCCATGAGGAGGATCCTGGACGCTTCAGACTTCATCAAGTTCACTGTCATTAGGTGAGTGAGTCCCAGCTCCCCTAGAGCAAGCTGGGAGATGGGCAGCTAGCTGCCTAGTAAGTGGCTCAGGAGCTCAGCCAGGAGACCAGCAGGGTGGGGAGGGGCTGCCCTTCATCTCAGAGTCAAGTGCTCCCAGGCACTCCACTTTCTTCCGCTCCTGCAGCTGTGCCTCTGGTCCTGTTCCTCTTATTACTTTTTATTATAATTATATAGTTATGAGGGGCTTGCCATGGCACGTGTGTGACGTCAGCTCATGGAAGTCAGTTCTTTCCTTCTCCCACGTGGGCCCCAGAGACTGAACGAATGGGTTTGGCAGCAAGCGTCCTCACCCACCAAGCCATCTCGAGTCCCATTGTGGGTTTCCCCCCTCAGCCTCACTTCCTGACTTTGCCTAGCACTGTGTTGACACGACCAGAAGGGTGGAGACACAGCTAGCTGGGCCGAATGAAAACAGGCTTCCCCTCTTCCTCCCATGTCTCCCCGCAGACCGCTTCCAGGACTTGAACTCAGTAATGGTGAGTACTTTGAGAAGAAAGAACATCGCAGGACGCAGTGCTTTGTGTGATGCCGTGGTGGGCACTTTAGCATGGGGCCCTCCCACCTGCAGCCTGGAGCCTTCCAGATGTGCTGGTTTGATTTGGTGTGTGGCACCCCCCCCCATATACACACATACATGATATATGTGGCATACAGACACACACACATGCACATAAAATTAAATCTTCAAACTGGGGATGATGCCCAAGGTCTCACACGAGCTAGGCAAGCGCTCTCTACCTTTGACCTACATCCAAAGCCCCATTTACCTTTTATTACCTTTTATTTTAGTTCTCTTTTGTTTGGTTGGTCTTTATTATTGTGGGTCTCAATGTGCAGCTCTGGCTGGCCTGGAAACTCCCAGAGATCCACCTGCCTCCGCTTCCTGTTTGCGGGTATTACAAATGTGCAACCACCACACCCAGCTCTCTGGTGGCTTGAAGACAGTGTCTCACTCCTTCAGTCCCAGACACTGGCCTAGAGTTTATTATGTACTCCAGGCTGGCTTCCAGCTCATAGGAACCAACTTCCTTCCGCCTCCCAAGTGCTAGGCGTGGTGCTTATGGTCTATGTGGTATCAAAGCCAGGGGGGCTACATGCATAGTATGCAAGCACTCTATCACACCTTCAGCCACCACTACAGCTTTTTTTTCTTTTTTTTCTTTTTTTTTTTCTTTTTTTGGTTTTTTCCGAGACAGGGTTTCTCTGTGTAGCCCCGCCTGTCCTAGAACTCACTCTGCAGACCAGGCTGGCCTCGAACTCAGAAATTGCCTGCCTCTGCCTCCCAAGTGCTGGGATTAAAGGCGTGTGCCACCACTGCCCAGCCCACTATAACTTCTTAAGGTAAATTTTCATAGTTGTGCCATCAGGAACTGTTCCCCTTGGCGGTATGGTGGCTTCAAACAACGACACACAGAGCCAGGCATGCTGCCTCAGTGCTGTAATCCCAGTGCTATGGGTTGCATGAATCATAGGCTAGCCTGGTCTATAGAGTGAGGCTTTGTCTCAAAAAAGCCAAAATAAACAAACTCAGTCCCCACCAACACATGCATGGCCACCTAACCATACTGCTCCCCTCAGTTAGATGGGAGTCTGAATCTACCCTGGCTCATTTGAGATCTACCGCTTTGATAAGTCATATGTTTCCTTTGCTTGGTCCCTCTTTTAATATATCAAACCTCTCTTGGAAGTGAAGCAAGATGGCACACAGCTATAATCCCAGCCCTGAGGAAACTGTGGCAAGAGTCCTGCTAGGAGTTCAGGGCCAGCCTGAGCTATAGAGTAAGGCAGGCTCAAAAACAAAACAAAAACACAAAACAAAACAGTAAACATACCAGGCATGGTAGTCCATACCTTTAATCCCAGCACTCAGGAGGCAGAGACATGTGGATCTGTGAGTTTGAGGCCAGCCTCATATACATAGTAAGTTCCAGGACAACCAGGGCTGTGTAGAGATACCCTGTCTTACAAAAAAAAAAAAAAAAAGCTAGAGAGAAGCTGGACATGGTAGCACATGCCAACCATCTCACATTTAGGAGGTAGCATTAGGATCAAAAAGCCAAGGTCATTGTTGGTTCCCTAGTGAGAGTTTGAGGCGCACTGGAGTATCAGGACGCCCACTCTCAAAATTAAATAAAACGTTAGGGCAAGGGCTGGGAAGTTGCCAAGTCACCATTCCGTGTCTCTATAAAGTGGGGAAACGGAAGATAGACCAGGAGGGCCGCGTGTTTCAAGAGAAGTGGGAGCGAGCATATTTCTTCGTGGAGGTGCAGAACATCCCCACGTGTCTGATCTGCAAGCAGAGCGTGTCGGTGTCCAAGGAGTACAACCTGCGCCGCCACTACCAGACCAACCACAGCCGGCACTATGACCAGTACTCAGGGCAGGGGCGAGAAGAGAAGCTTCGAGAGCTGAAAAGGGGACTGCGGAAGTATCTCCTGGGGCCCTCGGAGATCGTGTGTCCAGATCAAGCATTCTCGAATGCAAGTCCACCCACGAACACTGTGGTGCAGCCGGCGGAAGACGTGGCCGGGAGCTTATGGGAGAAGTTACGACAGAAAATCCGCTCGTTTGTGGCGTACTCCATCGCCATCGACGAGATTACGGATATCAATGACACCCCTCAGCTGGCCATCTTCATCCGCGGAGTCGACGACAACTTCGATGTGTCTGAGGAACTTTTGGACACGGTGCCCATGACAGGCGCCAAATCCGGAAATGAGATCTTCCTGCGCGTTGAGAAGAGCCTCAAGAAGTTCAGTATCGATTGGTCCAAGCTGGTGAGCGTGGCCTCCACGGGCACGCCGGCCATGGTGGATGCCAACAGCGGGCTGGTGACGAAGCTCAGAGCCAGGGCGGCCTCATGTTGCAAGGGAGCCGACCTCAAGTCCATGCGCTGCATCATTCACCCCGAGTGGCTGTGCGCCCAGAAGTTAAGGATGGGCCACGTCATGGACGTGGTGGTAGACTCAGTAAACTGGATCTGCTCCCGTGGCCTGAACCACAGCGACTTCACGACACTGCTCTACGAGCTGGACAGTCAGTACGGCAGCCTATTGTACCACACGGCCCTCAAATGGCTGGGCCGAGGGCTGGTCCTCAGGAGGTTCTTTGAATCCTTGGAGGAAATAGACTCATTCATGTCTTCCCGGGGCAAACCTGTGCCCCAGCTCAGCTCTCAGGACTGGATCCTGGACTTGGCCTTCTTAGTGGACATGACGACGCACCTCAATACACTGGATGCCTCCCTCCAAGGCCATTCACAGATCGTGACCCAGATGTATGACTTCATCCGGGCCTTCCTGGCGAAACTGTGCCTCTGGGAGACGCATCTGGCCAGGAACAACCTGGCCCACTTCCCCACGCTGAAATCGGTTTCCCGGAGTGAGAGCGACGGGCTCAACTACATCCCCAAGATCGTAGAACTGAAGGCCGAGTTCCAGAAGCGCCTGTCGGATTTCAAATCGTGTGAGAGCGAGCTCACCCTGTTCAGCTCCCCGTTCTCCACCACAATCGACAGCGTGCGCGAGGAGCTCCAGATGGAAGTGATCGACCTGCAGTGTAACACGGTGCTGAGGACCAAGTACGACAAGGTGGGCATCCCGGACTTCTACAAGCACCTCTGGAGCAGCTACCCCAAGTACAGGAGCCACTGCGCCAAGATGCTGTCTATGTTCAGCAGCACCCACATCTGCGAGCAGCTCTTCTCCATCATGAAGCTGAGCAAGAAAGAGGTGCAGTGGGGCTCAGCGCTCCAGGTAGCAACGTGAGGGAGCAGAAGGCAGAAGCCTGCAATCCGAGTCCTGGGAGGCCAAGGCAGGAGGATATGAGTTTGAGTTTGAGGTAAGCCTGGGCCACCTATCGAGATCCCATTTCAATAGAGAAATTGCTGGAAGAGAAAAGGAAGGAAATCTGGCCATTCCTCTATGTGGAGACCTAGAATGTTCCAGACCTAATAGACTGTGAGATGAGAACAAGACTATTAAACCTCTTGGTTTAATAAAAATAGCGGTCCCTTTTCCACCACTTTGAGTTGGAATCCTAGTTTACACATTATGGCTGTTCAGATGACCTTTGACACCTGTCTGTAGTTTGGTAACGCCCATAACTGTTGTAGGTCCAGTGGCTGGCTCCTCTTGGCTTCACTGACCCGTGCCACTCATCCACGCTGTACCCCGTTTCAATAAACCCACTGTGAAAGGTGTATGTGTTTGTCGAGGGCTTGCACACGTACAGGTGTCTCTGCGTGTGACCAGCCTATGCCCCGTGGTCTAGTAAAGCTTCCGAGTTTAAGGATAATCAATCAGCCAGAGACACTGCCCCATATTTTAGAATACCTGAGCTGTTCTGCATGCCTAGAGCTACACAGGTCAGGAGTGAAATGGAAGATCCAGAGTAACTAACACAGGATTTAACAGACAGGTAAGTTGAGGCTTAAAGGCCACCTCCTCCTTCCTCTTCCCTCCTCCTCTCTTCCTCCTCTCCTCTCTTCTTCCCTCCTTCTTCCACTTCCTTCCTCCTCTCTTCCCCTCTC
>JADRCD010099848.1:0-10312 GCA_019843815.1 Montemys delectorum | reverse complement strand
AGAGAAGAGATTTGCTCTGCCATGGGTCACTGATCAGGAAAATATGTTAATATACTGTGTAGAACACCTGGATTGGATAGCTCTCCATTCCTTCTGAAAACTACTCCAAGACCACTATCCAAAGGATTCAGGCTCTTACAAAAAATGTCACGTGAGGGTTGTATCCTATAGCTATACCTGAGGTTGTGCAGAGCTCTCTCTCTCCTCAGTTCCTGAGAAGATGGAGCCATACTGTGTAATACTGTCTCTGGAGGAGTCTCCCATATATCATTTTCACTGTATCCTGGGGGCTGTTGTAAGCCTTTTGCTGAAATATCCTATTATCTTCACAGCAATCCCAGGAATAAATGATCATTAATTATATCCATATTGAGCGTGGGAAAATGGAGACACTTGATTATGTTAATTGAAAAGAGCTCATTTAAGAAACAAGTGGTAGAACTGAGGTACCAACCCAGGTGGGCTAAATTACAAGTTCAGGTTCTTCCACTACCCTTAAAGGGCTCATGGGGAACTTTGTTTTTTAGTAAGTTCTAATGTCCCCAGAGAGAAAGACTTCTTTTATTCAAGTTTTAATTTCAGAATAGAAATTGTGACTTTGGGGAGCTTTTTAAAATTTCAAAGCATCTTCACCCACTGTGTTGGCCTTGCTGGGGATGGAACAATGTGGGGTGGGACAGAGTGAGAGAAGCTTGAAAAATGTGTGAGTGGCACAGGAAGTGGTCTCAGGCATGCTTTCGAATGGCCTCCACAGGGTTCCGAATGAGTGAGAGTACTTCCTGCCACAGGAGGTGTCCGGCTGAGTTAGAGAGGGAGGGTAGGGTATCACACCTCACAGTTGGAAGCCTGGGAGGACCAGACAAGAGTGGTCTGTTGTCACCGGAAAAATCATTGTAGGATCTGAGGTCAGGCGCAGAAACTAACAGAGGCAAGCAGGTTGGTACAGAAGTAAACATGCCTTGCTTTATGTCTTAGAGTATTCTATGTCTTAGAATGATAACTCTTCCAGATCCTGTCTCTGAAGTACCCACTGCCTGATCAGGAAAGAGCAAGATTCTAGAAGTGATTAAATCAATTCACTTGAAAGATTATGCTTGAGAGGCAGAGTAAGAAATGTTGGCTTTTTACTATTATTTAACAGAGAATTTTTGTGGAAATTATAAAAAACATAGAAAACGATGAACGGGAAGAGAGTAGTCTAACTCTCCCATTTTGTAAGAGCTGGCTACCACTCAACACTTTCTATATGTTTTTCTTGTAACTTTTGAATATGTTACCCAACAACACTAATATTGTATATTAAAATTTGGTTCTGCTGGATTTTTATTCAAAACAATTATTATATTGTGAAAAATACCATGTGATAATGTATAATAGTTTTCCACACTATGGGTATATTTAATGAACTGTATAATGTCAATATTTTAAACTTACATTATTTGCCTTATTCCTAGAACCATGAACATTGAAATATAAACCATATTATAAAACTTGAGAAATACCTTTGCATATTTTAAAACACAAATTTTATAGAGACAGTAGGTAAGGAAATATTTAAGTTTCTTCAATGTATTTTATCAAATTTTGCCAAATGGTTTTCCTGAAAAATGTACATTTTTAAACTATCTAAAACATATTGAAAATATGAACAATTATAATTTATAATTACTGATAATAATTTATAGTTCATATTTATAATTAATTATATAATTCATAGTTGAGAATGAAATGATTGCTTATGTTAAATGTCTGTAAAAAAAGTTGATATTAGGTAAGAGGGCAACCTCCATAAACATTGACTTTGAATACTGGCTGTAGATTCTAGGCACTGAAACACTGTATCACAATTGCTTTATTTATATTTTAATAGTAATTAATTTTCACATGTGTATTGATTATTCCTATCCTTTTTGAAGTTTCAGTTTATTTTCTTCAATCACGTTTTTCTTCTACTTATTGATTTCTAAGGCCAAATTAAATACGATCGTGGTTCAGATTCAAGTATGGGACTTTTTAAGGGCTTGACAAGCTAAGGGGAGTGTTGATTTTGATTTGTATGCTTCCAGAGACTGTTTTCATTCCTCTGTGTACTCTTTAGACACTCACTGGCTTCAATGCGTGGACAAATATAATTCCTGGAGGCATTAGAAGCTGTAGTAGCAAGATGCTACTTTTATTATTTAGTAGACCTTGGGCCAATAATAGATAAAAAATGAAATGAGCAATTATTTAGAAGATTCCTTCTATCTTTAAACGCATACTTTTTCTTTCCAAGTAGTATTAGAATTTTTCTCACCTTTCCTGATTAATTAGTTGGGGAGCACACAGTACTGACATGAATGTCCAAGGAGTGAAGAACTTACTTTGACCCTTTGACTCTGATGAGATAGATACTCTATTTAGGACTAGGTAAATAGTAATGGCACGGTATGCAAAGGACAGAAATTCTGCCTTGTCATCACAGAGTTCTCTTCAGTCCCATACAGCATGCAGGCAATGTCAGCAGCTTGACCAGATATACATGCTAAAACATGGTGGCTGTACTTACACATCTGAAATCATAACAATGACATTTTTGTTTCCTCCTTGACCTCTAAAGTGACCTAGGGAAATGTCTCAGAACTACTTAGTGTCTCCTGGAAAACTCCTAAATGTGCTATAAGTTTAGATTTGATTTCTATTTCAAACAGAATAAATAAGTTAAGAAATTGA
This sequence comes from Montemys delectorum, assembly GCA_019843815.1. Taxonomy (NCBI): domain Eukaryota; kingdom Metazoa; phylum Chordata; class Mammalia; order Rodentia; family Muridae; genus Montemys; species Montemys delectorum. The sequence goes on along the minus strand of JADRCD010099848.1, from coordinate 7,600 downwards.
GGGCAAGAATGTAAAGAAATACTGTTAAGGAAAGAAAAATTGAAGTCAGCTTCATTTATAATTTTCATAAAACACAGGTTTGATTTTACTATTTTGATTTTGTTCAGTTGCATTGCTTTTGTCAAGAACCTTATGTTAAAATAAATTTCTAGACTCAAAAACCCGAGTTCATCGAATTATCAAAAATGGACAATCTTTTGTTTTTGGGGAATATTGGTCATTGCTTGTGCCACTATGACAGCAAAACTCACCCATTGCAACTTGTAACATCTGCCTTAACTTTAGTCAATATTTATTTCATCTGCTTTTTCCCTAACTAAATCTCTGGGTTAAGAAATTCTCATGGTTTGTGTTTCTTTGCATGGGCATTGTATAACTAATAAAATTGATCCCACACGGATCAATCTGCGGGAATGTATCAAGAAAGAGGTAAGTGAATGGAAGGAGAGGTTCTTGATCCCATGAAGGCTTGATAGATGCCCCAGTGTAGGGGAATTGAGGGTGGGGAGGTGGGAATGGGTGGGTGGGTGGGGGAACACCCTCATAGAAGCAAGGGGAGGGAGAATGTGATAGGGTGTTTCCAGGAGGGAGGGAAAAAGGGAAAGGGGATAACCTCTGTAATGTAAATAAAGAAACTATCCAATAAAAAATGTATACTGGAAGTATATTTGATATATTACATGATTGTAGATTAAAAATCATTTTATAGAAAAAAAAGAAAGAGGTGAGTGCAGTGCTTGTAACTTTTACAAAAGTAGGAGGCATTTATGAAATCAAATGTTCAAAGTCCTAGTCATTGCCCAGTACCACTGCTAGACAAAGTCATGTGCTAAATTCTGTATCTGGGAAAGAAGTGGTACGGTCTGGATATTTACAATGTCATGATTGATAAGCAGGTTAACAAATGAGAACGAGTGAAACTCACTGTTAGAGAAGATCAGAGTCCTCAGCTCATTTCAATGTCTAGGTGAAAGTCAACATAGCAGCAGTTTCTCTTTTAGGACAGTTTATTATTGTTGTTATTGTTATTATTATTAGTATTAGTATTAGTATTAGTATTATTAAGTTGTAAGTAAAAGCTGCATGGAGATCTCTTGTCCCTAGCAATCTGAAGTCTGAAGTGCTCCAACACTTGGAACGTCTTGAGTGATGGCATGGCAGAACCTCAGCTAAGACTTTTGCTCTTGACATTTAATGGATCACGATCAAAATGAAATTGCACTGAAAATGTTGTATAAAAATGCCTTTGGGCTGTTTGACAAGGTGCATATAAAATAGGTGACTCTGATGTTAAGACATTGATCCTTTCTCACAGGTATCTAATTATGTATGTGCAAATATTGCAAAGGCTGGGAAACCTCTGATGGCTGAGACACAGGCCCAAGCACTTCACACAAGGAACCGTTGATCCACATTACCAAGCTAGCCATCCATATGCACTAAACTACAAAAAGCAAGGCTAACTTTGTACTTTAGTTCTCTAGGATTTTGGATCCCCTTCCATACTGACATTGATTTAATCACTCAAATGCAAAAGCAGCAGCCATACACACTGTATGATAAATGCTGTGCATGGCCCACTTATTGGCTTACTACCGGAAGCAGATGTGAGACTGGGGGAACTTTCCGTGCTCCTTCTGACTGTTGAAGGCACACAGTAGTTTTGGTTTAATTTTAAATCTAGAGTCTGGTACCATGTCTGAGTAATTAACTATAATTAACAAATAAATCATCAAGCTATATGCTTATGATTTGTTTAACTTTATATTTGATATTAATAAAATAAACAAAACATTGCAGAATAACTTTTTCGTATATGGCTCAACATAATCTTTAGGTATATCAAATGAATATGAAATTTTAATGTTTTATTTGGTAAAGAAGGAAAGCATAAAGCAGGCTTGCTCTAATGGACACTTTATATCTAGTGTGATCGTAATCCCTACACTGCAAACACCAGGAAAAAGGGCTTCCAGTTATTGTTCTAAGGTAGACACACCAATACATTTATGGAAAATCTCCTTTTGCTTCATTTCACTTGCAGCTTCAAAAGTTTCTTTGTTTTGATATATACATATGTGTATATGTATATACATATGTGTATAATACATATACATATATAATATTAGTGCTATTTACCAACTAGTATATTATAATGCTTAATTTTCAAAATTGTGTAATATTTTATTGGATCAATATGACACAGTTTGTTATTCAGTTTCATTGTTGGGAGAGATTTGGGCTAGACTGAAGTGGTGCTTACATGAAAATTTGTAGAGTAAAAAAATATTACAAGTTTATAATGTTCATCCATAAAACCCCAAATAATAAAAGTTGAGAATTAACAGAACTGAGAGCATGCCTAGGCATAGAAAAATATTATTAGATGATTACTAGGTGCAATATGATCTCTCCTTTGAGTGTCCTTCTTCAAGCAGGAAGCTTAAACCAAGTGGTAACTGCCTCAGCAGCTTGTTATAGCATTATTTTACCTTGAAGGGATATTTACACTCCTCCCTGGGCATGGAGGCCTCTATTTAAATATCTCTAAGCTCTTGGGCTTCAGAGGCAAATTAAACATGATATCTAGGAACTGTTGCGATTCTGGCTGTTCCTTAAACTTGGAAAGACTCTAATGACGCTGTGATACATTTTGATGTCCAACACAGAACAGTTTACCTATATTTGGAGATCAGACACCCTGGGTAAATTCCCAGAAAGTGTTTCTGTGTTTCCAGAAGCTTCATGATGACCTGCTAATGCCAGACACAATGGTGGGATTTGCACTACTTAATGCATCTGGATTTGGGTTTGTTTCTCATGCTTAGTGCTGTGGCATTTAACAGTGATGATTCCAAATTACATCTTCACATGAAGTAGGATAGACATCTCTTAAGCATCAGGGAAGTCAGCAGCTTGCAGGACGTACACCAGAGTGCAGGTTTTGCAGTTAATGAATCGACACTAACAATGGAAATCTGTCCTCCACTGGCTTGTCTCATATGTTATACTATGAGCATCCTGTGTGACACTATTAAGACGAGAGTAACATATGAAATGCAGCTCTAATGACAATAGCCTGATGCCTTTCCAGAGGTGTCTGTGGTGGGCATCAGGATGTCACAGTTACCTAATTTGCTTGGCTTTCTACAATAATTTCCACATATCTACAATCTAGAGAAAAGGAACCAGCTAGTTTGTTCCTACATTGTGATCCATTAGAAGATAATGCTTCTTAACTACTCTTCACAGTGAATTATCAAAGGCTAGACTATTTTTAGAGTGACCTTCCACACCACTGAAGGCTTAGTCAACATCCTTGTATCTTCTGACTCTCAGCCATTGCCTCTCCTGGTCCAGCTCTTCAGTTGGCTCACAAGCTCTCTTATACCAGGAAGTTCTGCTCCTTTAGAGGCCAAGCACCTTTCTCTTCAAGACTGTCTTGCTGTTCACATTATAAATAACAATAACAAGTGGAAATATAGAGACCTCATTTTCTTTGCAAATTGGAATTTCAGGGCTGAATGAGACAAACCCTCATGAAAAAAAACTGTCTGGAGTCTATCTTTGCTCTGTGTAACTCAGTGAAAGAGTGCACAAGAGGGTGCCTTGTCCAAGAGGAGATGGGTCATGTGGAGGGAGTGACAAAGGATGACAAGAAATGCACAGTGAGTATCTTAGTGTGCAATTACTGTGAAAAGACACCATGGTCATGGAAACTTATAAAAGAAAGCATTTAATTGGGACTGTTTCAGAGGTTTAGTCCATTATTATCATGGCAGGAAGCATGGCAACATACAGAAAGATATGGTGCTGGGTAAGAGTTCTATATCAGGATCCACAAGTAGAAGTAAGAGAGGGCCACAAGGCCAGGCTTGGGCTTTTGAAAATTTCAAAGCCCACCCCTAGTGATACACTTTCTCCAACATGGCCACACACCTCCCAATACTTTAAAAAAAATACTACACTCTGGTGATCAAGCACTCAAACTAGTTAGTCTACGGGGGCATACTTATTCAAATTACTACACTGTGTTTTCCTCAGGAACTAAATTGGATACAGCTAAATGGGAAGTATTTACAAAACTTTATATAATTATAATTACTGTAATACATTAATTTCTCAGTGATACTTTCATTAATTTATACTTATTTACCAACATAGTAAACAAGTATTCTGTTATGAACCTTACTCAAATTTTACGTTAGAATCTAAGTTTAGGAACACCACAAAAGGGATGATGAGGTCCTAGTTCCATTAACATTTGGTGACCATCTGAGACGGCTCCAGGGGACACAGAAGAAAAGAAGGGAAAGGTACTTGTCCACTGAGAAATTTATCCTTTTGTTTTGTTTTGTTTTCTGTTTTTTTGTTTTTTCAGAGTAGATTATAAACTTACAGGTATTGTCTGACCTGAAATATTCTCTGTAACCTTAAACTGTCAAAAGTATGAGACAGCAAAATTCTGAGGAAGATCATGCCAATCAGCCCTGCCGGATCCCTGGCAGCTTGGATGTTGCTTCAGGATGTCATGACTCAAAGCCAATCAGCTCCTGTCACACAGCAAGGGATCTCAATGAGCTAGTAACCTTGTGAACTGTTCTCTGGAGCAAGGAAGGTGAAATTATTTGAAAATAATTCATCCAGGCAACAAATTGGCTCATCACTCAGCTCATGAAACTCTGTTGACCAGGCTGCCAGTAGAGAAAGACTGCTCCCTTTTGCAAATCTTCCTCTAGACCATGCTAATTGCAGGGAAAATGCAGTTCCCTTTGAGCATAAAATAATGAAGATAATAAATGTATAAGGAGGATTTCCAAGCACCAGGCATTTTTCATACAATATCTGTCTTCTAACAATTGGGCTTGTTAGAGGAAGCTACTCCTATATTATAAGAAGTGGAATGGGCTTCTGAGACATCAATAAAGTTTACAGGTTACACTAGTGATCAATTAAGAGAGCTATTTCAATTTAAAGGGGGAAGGGTCCAGGTCCAAAGAGGATAGTTGGAATAAAAAATAAAAAACTTACAAGAGATGCAAATATGAATGTCACAATAAAACCTAGTATTTTGTGTAATAAATAAATAGATAAATCTGTGTTCATGTTTATGTGAATCTTTTTTCTTGTTGTATAAAAGGCTAGCTTTTTTCTAAGGTGTGTGTGTGTTTTTTCTTCTGCTGCAGTGAAAGCAAAGTTGTGAAAAGCATGAAGTACAAGAGAATCCTGCTGCAGGATTCTACTATAGGAGGACTCATTTTTAATGTCTTATTTTTGTGTTTTTTTTAAATATGGACATAAGTTAATTGATCACTTGACATTGCATCTCAGAGGGAAAAATGTCTTACACTCTGAACTCAGAAAAACCCAGTACAATCTTATTGTTTGTGTCATTTTAGATTATTGTTTGTAAGTGTCAGCTTTCTTTATCTGTAATTCACCTTTGAGTTCTTCAACAAAATGAGAACCAGAATGGGGACAGGTAGGAATAGCAGGTGACTGTGAGAAGAATAGAACTAGAAACTTAGGCAGAAAAATAGATCAAGAAAATAGAGCCAGGAATCAACAGTATGCAGTCATGTGTACTAGCAGTCATGTGAACGTGCAGTCATGAGAAGGGGAAACTTCAGTTTGAAGGGAGGGAGGGAGGGAGGGAGGAAGGAAGGAAGGAAGGAAGGAAGGAAGGAAGGAAGGAAGGAAGGAAGGATGGTGGGAGGAGGAAGAGAGCAAGGGAGGGGGAGACAGAGACAGAAACAGAGAGAAAGACAGGCAAAGAGACAGACAGAGACAGAGATAGGGATAGATCAGTAGGTCCTTACTTCCTTGCAAAAGATCTAGGACTTTTTTTTCCCTATCCCTGTCCTAATTCTCATTTCTTTAAACAGTCATTTTCTGTGGGGTTTGAGTAAAGACAAGCTGAGGAGTCAGAGACTGGGGGTGGATGAGAGAAGAGCAGTGATATTTGAATGGGTTTGCAACAATCAATCGGAAGAGTAGCCACAGGGGAAGGAAGGGTTCCTTGTTGCTGGTTGGTTGGTTTTTGTTCTTTTTCTTCAAACGCTATGGCCTTATTGGAGTTGAGATTGAACATGAGTGAGCTATAGCCTTCATGAACAATGAGGAGGAAAATACAGTTATGATTTTTACTGTAAATGAGTTTGAACATGACTGAGGTGTGATCTTCATTGGAGATGAGGGGGAACATGACTGAGGAATGACCTTTATTGGAGATAAAGAGAGACATGACTGAGGTATGACCTTCATTGGAGATGAGGGGGTCATGCTTTTAAAGGGTGAAATAATTCACTACAGTAATCTTACTGCTCAGAAGTTGCTCTGCACTTCTGGTTTTCTACTCTAGGGTCCCCAATAAATAAGTATTGACTTTTAGTATGGTGTACAAGGAGACTTCTGTCAGTTTGGCCTGAATCAATTCTCAGTGCCCAGTATTGTTATCATAGAACTTGCTGCTTAGTCAGTGATTAGATGTTCAACACAATTTTTTACAACTTTTTTCAGGTTTTCATTTAATCTCAGAATTTTTTATCCCTTTTGCTTTTATCTTGACAGTCTAAAGGGAAGAATAGTTTCATTTGATCTTCTTGTATGCTAATTTAAATTTCCATATTTTAATATATAACCCATAAACACTCTGCTCTTTGTTCTTTTGATTTATTTTATTTTTGCAATGATAGTTTCCAAAAACCTTCCTTGATGCTCTTTCCTGTATCTCCATCTTTCCTCATTCATTCTTTCCCGTCCTTTATATTTTCTGTCCTACATCTCCTCTCTGATTACAGTATCTCTTGTGAAGAATTACAGTTACACTCAAGTCATGTTTGCTCCTGGTACTAACTACGTCTGTTAAAAGACTGCTGTGCATTAACCTCTATGTATCCTTTGCATGTGGTCTCAGTTCATCTGAGAGGATCTACAAGTTGATCAAATTTGTAAGCCCGAATGTTTCCTAAGCTTTGAGGAAAAACCTTTGCTTTCCTGGCAAGCAACAAGAATTTCAATTATGTGGCTTTAGCCCCCCCCCCAAAAAAAAAACACAAAACAAAAAAACAAACAGCACAGTGTTAGAAGGTTAATGGCCAGGTAGGGTATCACAAAAAAATTTCAAAAACTTTCTTCCCCTTAGAGACCAAGTAGGTAAAAGAAATGTTTGAGGCTTCTGTGGGTTTAAAGCAAAAAGAGATGATGGCTACTACATAATGAGAGGTTGAAACATACCTAAATTTCTTTTGATCACATAAATCTTCCCCTATACTGAGGTGTGATCCTGCCCCTACTTGTCTAGTTAATGAATGGTCTTTCATGGTGTGTGTGTGGAGGTCATCTTGAAGTTTGTAATTTTCCTTTGGGTGAAACACTATATGTAGGACACTGCCCTGCTTCTGCAGCAGGAAGACCTGCCTTGAGTGTCTCCTGGGTCAGAATTCCTAATTATTTCCTGAGAAGCAAACGATTTGTAGTGTGTCCTGAGGGCAAATACTGCTGCCTGCTGATAGGAAAATTCAAGCAACAACATTTTTGGGGGAGCAATTATTAATTACTACCTTGGCCTGGCAAGTTGCATTAGTATTTATCATACAGT
>JADRCD010099845.1:0-16341 GCA_019843815.1 Montemys delectorum | reverse complement strand
GGAGGAGGAGGAGGAGGAGGAGGAGGAGGAGGAGGAGGAGGAGGAGGCTTTAGAATAAGGTCCCCTTGGAATAAGAAATACATAGGGATATCCACTCAAGAAACATAGCAGAGTCCCAGGTACAGGTTCATGATTAAAATTGGGGTTAGTCAGAATTACAGAAACTGCTCTGGTCCACCCAACAAGATCCCATAACAGAAATACTGTATGTTCCCAGTGAAAAGTAAAAAGAATCCCTAAGAGATTTGCATGGAATTCTGAGGATTAGTTTAATGGAGTGCCCAAAGCTGAAAGGTGGAGTCCACACTGAGAAATCACTTCTCAGATATCTTTCTATGATCACAACAACCATCTGCCTTACAACTGCCAAGTGCATTTCATTTATGGGAGAGCACACAGAAATATCTTCAAGTTGAACATGCTGTGTCAAAAAGAAACTTAAACTTCAATGCCATGAAAATGAAGCATGGTTTGTATTTGAACAGCAATATAATAAAAGTAGAAATAAAAATAACAAACAATTGCACAAAATCCTTCTGAATGTTCCATACAGAGCATTCATCATTACATCTATGAGTAAGATTCAATTGAAGTTTTTTCAAGGGGAGCTAAATTAATGTAAGAGTAGATCCTGTCAGAATTTGAGGGAGGGAAATATTGCAAGGTCTGTATGAAGTGTTTTAGTGGTGTAGTCTCCTACTAAAATAGAAAAGTTTCAGATTAACATTAAAAGAATTTTATAAATATTCCTTATTTGAAGTTAAATATAAGGAACTTGATTCAAAACAGGCAAAAAGAAGACAATGAATATAAGAGCCAAAGTTTCTAGGGGAAACATATCTCATTGATATCTTAATAATGAAGGAAGATTAAAATCCACTGTAAATATATGTTAATAAAAGTCACAAAATAAGTAAGAGAAATATAAGACATTTTGTTTGCATGATAAAGAAAAAAAACTATAAAAATGGACAGGTAAGTTTCATAATGAATTAATAGAGGCTAAATGTTCTACCCTTAAGATCATGAACAAGAATGGTACACTCAACACACTCATTGCATAATTACATAATTACACAATTCCAACATAATGGATTTTTTAAGCAGGTGCAATAATGCAAGGAAAGAAAAGAAACAATACTAGAAGACAAGAAAGAAATATAACTGTCTGTATGGAAAACTGGTTCAATAATATATGAAATGCCAGGTAATCTACAAATCTTAAACTTGTTAGTTTACAGGATTATAACATGCAAGGTAAACATAACAAACAACCAGTTTTGTATGCTAGGAATGAATAACTGAACTCAAAACTATTTGAAGTTATGTCAACAGCACTCCCCAATGTGAAGTACATGACTACAAATCTAATAAGATCTCCTTATAAAAAATAAAATACACTGTAAAAGGAGATTTTAAAGTCTACAATAGTGGATTATGAAACTCAATATTGAAAATATATTTATATTTCAAGTGTGATTTAGAGATGAAACATGATCTGATTAAAAACAAAACAAGTTGAAAATAGATATTTATGTGCTGATAGAAACTTACTTGAAAAGATAGAGAAGCTGGATTAGTAAATGTAATTTTCTAGAAGAGTATGGCACATTTCATATTTTAGAGCTGAACTAGTTCACTGAGACAATTGAGTCATGAATTAATGAAACAGAATCTAGTCTAGAAGAAAATGAACACATCTAGTATCTACTAATATTTTAAAATGGATAACTGCAACTCTATCTAGAAAGACTATTCTTATTCTAAAAATTCTTTTGTAAAACTTTGAATATCCAGAGAAAAAGCTGACACACAAATTATATGGACAACAAGAAAATGAATTATATGGCTACTTATAGGCCTAAATGTGTAGGATAATCAATCAAACAAACGAAACAATTTAGAGTTTTTTACATATGTTACTAAAGGCCTGTTTCCTAAAATAATATTTCATAAGTTCTATTTTGCCAAAATTAAAGTTTATTACTTTAAGAAAATGTTGTTGTATCTGTAAAAACACAAATTATAATTGGAAGAAATTATTTGAAAATAATATGGGCAAGGCTTTTTTTTCTGGAATTCACAAGTAACTACAAAACCAATAAAACGTATGCAGTTTGAAAAGATGGTTTACAGGTTAAGAGAACTTATGACTTTTGAAGAGAACCTGTGATTGGTTCCCAGCACACATATGGATGCTCATAGCCCCTAAAACTCCAATTACTCAAGATTTTATGTCACTGTATGACCTTTGCAAGATGTTGAATGCATTTGGTGAATTTATATACATTTAGGCACATATATACACTTACAATAAGAATACTTATTGCCAGGCAGTGGTGGCACATGTCTTTAATCCCAGCACTTGGGAGGCAGAGGCAGGTAGATTTCTGAGTTCAAGTCCAGCCTGGTCTACAGAGTGAGTTCAAGGACATACAGAGGACAAGGGCTATACAGAGAAACCTTGTCTCAAACAAAACAAAACAAAACAAAACAAAACAAAAAACAAAAACAAAAGACAAAAAATACTTTAAAACAATAAAAGTTGTATGTGAATATTTCTAAGTTCTAGGTAAACCAAAGTAAAGAAATGAAATTTATAACCACAAGACAATGTATCTACGCAGTTATTAGAAAGATAGAATCCCTGATTATAATAATAGCTAAATTAAAGAGAATGTATTTGTGTCTGGGAAGATAAATGGGCAAAACAACAACAACAAGAAAACAAAAACAAAAAAACTGGAAGCAGGAACTAAAGCAAGAACCATGGAGGGTGCTGTTTACTGACTTGTTATCCATGGCTTGGTTGGCCTGCTCTCCTATGGCACCTAGGACCACAGCTCTGGTTGTTACCATCCATAGTAGTCTCTTTCATCAATCTTCAGTCAAGAAAATGCCTTACAAAGTTGCCCACAGACAATTTTCTCAGTTGAGGTTTCCTCTTCTCAGATATGTTTCTAACTTGTATCAAGTTGACATAAAACTTATTAGCACAAATCCACATTAGAAAAGACAGATTGATGTGTCAGAGCTTGAAGGGCATATACAGAATCTTTTATAGATATAACATGTTAACATAAAAGCCAACAGTCAATGAGCTAAGGCAGGAAATGTGAGGTGGGACATTAGCAGGAGAGAGAGGATTCTGGCATGGAGCAAAGCATGGGGGATTTACTTGGAAGATTTGATGAAGGAAAGATAAGGTACCCGAGCACAGGTAATCAGCCACAAGGCAAAATGTAGGTTAAAATAAATTGGGTATTTTAAGTTATATCTAGTGAGAGAAGAGCCTAGCTATATGACCAACATATTTGTAAATATATTTTGAGTCTGAGTTTTATTTCTGGGAGCATGGAACTGGGAGAAAGAATCAGGGCCTAACTTCAAAAGAAGAGTAATGAAAGTGTTAAAAAAAATTAACAAAATTAGGACGAGTACCATATAGGGCTGTTTAAGGTCATGAGACCATTGTGTATGCAACTATGGTAGAATATATTGACTGCATATTCTTGTCACATCCCAGAGGCATGTGTTTCCTAGTAGATATTACCTACATTCATTCTTTTTTTTTTTAAAACATTTATTATTTTAAATTTCTGGGGATGTTCCTGCTATTGAAAATAGATTGTTTTCTAGTATAGTATAACCTGAGTATAGTTTCCCTTCCCTCTACTTAAAAGATTCTTTTCTCATACTATATAACCTGATTATTGTTTCCTCTACCTCTACTTCTCCTAGTTCCTCCCTCCCCTCTCTACTAGATAAACTCCTTTTCTGTCTCTACTTAGAAAAGAACATGTTTCTAAGAAATAACAACCAAAAATGACAAAATAAAATACAATAAGGTAAAGAAAAATTATAAGCCCTTCTGCCTGGTCCTTTCTTCTAGGACAGACTGCTAGCTAGTCTGCCCCCCTGAATACACCATATAATGGGGCATCCCAGAAGATCCAATACACTCAGAGCAGTTGGTAAGAACCCTCATGTAGTCTCAGAGCTGCTCCTTAGACCCCAGTGGACTGGGGAACCATCATGCCCCAAAAGCCCCAACTGCCAAACACCACTCCCCTCTGCCTGGCCCTTTCTGCTGGGACAGTCTGCTAGGTAGTATGCTTCCCTGAAGACACCATGTCCTGAGCCATCCCACAATGTCTACTGCACTTAGAGCATCTGACACAGTAGCCTGAGATATCCCAGGAGATCCATTACACTCAGAGCAACTGATACCATAGCCTGAAGGCATCCTGTGAGCTCCTCTGTACACAAGGCAACTGGGTAACAGACACCACAGTCTAAAGACTTCCTAGGGGCTCTGTGGCATGCAGGGCACTGACCCAATAGACTGAAAACCTCCCTGGAGTTCTGTTGCATGTAGAGAAACAGAAACCACAGTCCATATGCAACCCTGAAGAACAGCCTTACACAGGACAACAGCTTGACGGCTTCTCTGAAGATCCAACAGTCTGAAGGCCATGGCAACAGATCAGGAGCTTTTCTGCCCCTGTGAAGAGTGCCCAGTTGGAAGGTCCCACAGGTGGTCTGCTACAGCCAGGGCCACAGGCCTACCAGGAGACATGAAGCCACACAGGAACAAAAGAGGCAGACTCCAGACAGAGTCACCAAGACTAGCAAATACCAGGAATAATCAGATGGTGAGAAGCAAGCAGAAGACCACAAGAAACAGAAGCCAATATACATGGGCATCATCAAAACCCACTTCTCCCATCACTACAAGCCCTTAATACACCAATACACCTGAAAATCAGGAAGCTGACCTAAGATCCTATCTCATGAATAGAATCCTTTAGGGAGAATATAAATAACTTACTGAAAGAAATACAGGAAAACACAGTTAAATAGGTAGAAGCCTGTCTTAGTTAGGGTTTTCTAGAGTCACAGAACTTAGTCTCTATGTAGTAAAGGGATTTATTGATGACTTACAGTTTGTAGTCCAACTCCCAACAATTAACTCCCAACAACAGTCACGGCAGCAGCTGTGAATGGAAGTCTAAGGATCCAGCAATTGCTCAGTCCCACAAGGCAAGCAGGCGAAGCAGAGCGAGCATTCTTTCTTCCAATGTCCTTATATACGTTTCCAGCAAAAAGTGTGGCCCAGGTTAAAGGTGTGTGCCACCACACCTTTAACCCCGGATGACCTTGAACTCATAGAGCTTTCTATGTTAATCCTGTGGGATTCGTAGCCACTATTCCTCAAGGTCTCTATGCCAACATTCAGGTCAGAAACTTGTATCTCTCAGCCTCCAGATTAGGGCCACAGGTGAGCCTTCTAATTCTGGATTGTAATTCATTTCAGACGTAGTCAAGTTGACAACCAGGAATAGCCACTACAAAGCCCTTAAAGAGGAAACAAACAAATCCTTTAAAGAAATACAGGAAAACAATCAAACAGGTTAAGGAATCAAATAAAGAGGTCCAAGACATAAAAGTGGAAGTAGAAACAATAAAGAAAACACAAAAGAAGGCAAACCTGAAAATGGAAAACCTATGAATAAGGTCAGGAATTACAAATGTAAGTATTACCAACAGAATACAAGAGATAGAAGAGAGAATCTCAGGTGTAGAAGATACCATAGAAGAGATTGAAACAACTGTCAAAGAAAATTCAGAACATTAAGAAAAAAAAAACCTAACCCAAAACATCCAGGAAATTCAGGACACAACGAAAAGACTAAATCTAAGAACAATTGGAATAGAGGAGAATGAAGATTCCCTGCTCAAAGGACCTGAAAATGTCTTCATCAAAAATCATAGAAGAAAACTTCCCCAACCTAAAGAAAGAGGTGTCCATAAAGGTACAAAAAGCCTGTTGAACACCAAATAAACAGAACCAGAAAAGAAAATCCTCTCTTCACTTAATAATCAAAAGACTAAATGCATAGAACAAAATAAGAATATTAAAAGATGCAAGGAAAAGGGGCAAAGTAACATACAAAGGTAGACCTACCACAATTACACCAGACTTCTCAACTGAGACACTAAATACCAGAAGAGCCTGGTCAGAGGTCATGCAGACTCTAATAGAACACAAATGCCAGCCCAGGCTACTGCACCCAGCAAAACTCTCAATCAACATAGGTGGAGAAACCGAAATAATCCAAAACAAATCCAAATTCAAACAGAATCTATCTACTAATCCAGCCCTGCAGTGGACCCTAGAAGGAAAACTCCAACACAAGGAAGGTACCTACACCAAAGAAAAGGCTTCTCACAACAAAGCCAAACGAAGAGAATCACAAACACATAAAGCCACTTACAAAACAAACATAACAGGAACCAACCGGCATCTGTCTTTAACAACTCTCAATATTAATGGACTCAACTCACCTATTAAAAAGATGTAAGCTAATCGACTGGTTATGTGAACAAGTTCCAGCATTTTACTGCATACAAGAAACATACATTCATACCAAAGACAGTCACTATCTCAGAGGAAAAGGGTAAAAAAAAAGTCTTCCAGGCAAATGGTCCCAAGAAACAAGCTGAACTCGCCATCCTGATATCTAATAAAATAAATTGTTAACTGAAAGTTATCAAGCATGATGAGGAAGGACACCCCATACTCATCAAAAGGAAAATCCCAAGAGAAATTCTCAATCTGAATACCTATGTCTCAAATGCAAGGGCACCCATATTCATAAAAGAAACTTTGCTAGAGCTCAAAACACACATTTAACCCCACACAATAATAGTGGGAGACTTCAATACCCCACTCTCACCAATAGACAGGTCATTAAAGCAGAATCTAAACAGAGACAGAGTGAAACTAATAATGATTGTGAACCAAGTGGATTTAACAGATATCTACAGAACATTTCAACCCCCCCCATAAAAAGAATATATCTTCTTCCCAGCACCTCATAGTACTTTTTCCAAAATCAATCATATAATTTGTCACAAAACAACCCTCACCAGACACAGGAAGACTGAAATAATCCCATGCATTCTATCAGATCACCATGGCCTAAGTCTGGTCTTCAATAACAGCAAAAACAACAGAAAGTCCATATACACATAGAAACTGAGCAACTCTCTACTTGATGATAACTTGGTCAAAGAAGAAAGAAAGAAAGAAAGAAATTAAAGACTTCCTGGAATTTAATGAAAATGTTGCCCTATCATTCAGCAAAATAAGTATATGGGACATAAGGAAAGCAATGCTAAGAGGAAAATTCATAGCACTAAGCACCCTGGTAAAGAAATTGGAGAAATCTTACTCTAGCAACTTAGCAGCACACCTGAGAGCTCTAGAACAAAAAAAGAAATGAACCCAAGAGGAGTAGATGACAGGAAATAGTCAAACTCAGGGCCAAAATTAACCAAATAGAAACAAAGAGAACAATAAAAAGAATCAACAAGACCAAAAGCTGGCTCTTTGAGAGAATCAATAAGATGGATAAACTCCTAGCCAAACTGAATAACTGTCCAGGGCAGTATCCAAATTAACAAAATCAGAAATGAAAAGGAAGACATAATAAAAAAAAAAACAGATGAAATTCAAAAAATCATCTACAAAACCATATGCCCAACAAAACTGGACAATCTAGATGAAATGGATGGTTTTCTAGACAGATACCACTTAACCAAAGTTAAATCAAGAACAGGTAAACTATCTAAACAGGCCCATATTCCATAAGGAAATAGAAGTCATTAAAATCCAACCAAAAAAAAAAAAAAATAGCTCAGAGCCAGATGGATTTAGTGCAGAATTCTACCTTTAAATACCTAAATCCAATATTCCTCAAACTATTACATAAAATAGAAACAGAAGGAAAACTATCTAATTCAGTCTATGAAGCCATAATTACAATGATACCTAAACCACACTAGGACCCAACCATGAAAGGGAACTTCAGACCAATTTCTCTTATGAATATCGATGCAAAAATACTCAATAAAATTCTTGTAAACCAAATCTAAGAACACATCAAAATGATCATCCATTTTGATCAAGTTATCTTCATACAAGGGATGGAAGGTTGGTTGAATATACAAAAATCCATCAACATAATCCATTATATAAACAAACTCAAAGGAAAAAATGTCACATGATCACCTCCTTAGATGCAGAAAAAGCAATTGACAAAATAAAACACCCCTTCATGTTAAAAGCATTGGGTAGATTCAGAATTCCAGGTCCATACCTAAACATAATAAAAGCAATTTACTGCAAACCAACAGCCAATATCAAATTAAATGGAGAGATACTTGAAGTAATTCCACTAAAATTGGGGGCAAGACAAGGATGCCCACTCTCCCCATATCTATTAAATATAGTACTTGAAGTGCTAGCTAGAACAATAAGACAACAAAAAGAGATGAAGGGGATACAAACTGGCAAAGAAGAAATAAAGGTATCACTATTTGCAGATGATATGATAGTACACATAAGTGATGCTAAAAATTCTATCAGAGAACTTTTCCAGCTGACGAACAACTTCAGCAAACTGGCCAGATATAAAATTAACTCAAATAAATCAGTAGCCTTCCTTTATACAAAAGATAAACAGGCTGAGAAAAAATTAGGGAAAAAAACTTTCTTCACAATAGCCATAAATAATATAAAATATCTTGGGGGAAACTCTAACCAAACAAGTGAAAGATCTATATGACAATAACTTCAAGTCTCTCAAGAAAGAAATTGAAGACGATCTCAGAAAATGGAGAGATCTCCCATGCTCATGGATTGGCAGAAGTAACATAGTAAAAATGGCCATCCTATCAAAGGCAATCTACAGATTCAATACAATCCCCATCAAAATCCCAAAACAAATCTTCAACGGCATGGAAAGAGCAATTCTCAAATTCATCTGGAAAGACAAAAAACCCAGAATAGCAAAAGCAATTCTTTACAATAAAAGAACTTCTGAGGGAATTACCATCCCTTACCTCAAGCTTTACTACAGAGCAATAGAGATAAAAACTGCATGGTGTTGGATCAGAGACAGACATGTTGATCAATGGAATAGAACTGAATACACTTATGGACACTTGATCTTTGACAAAGAAGCCAAAAATATACAATGGAAAAAAGAAAGCATCTTCAATAAATGGTGGTGTTCTAACTGGCTGTCTGTATGTAGAAGAATGAAATTGGGGGCAAGACAAGGATGCCCACTTTTGTCACCTTGCACAAAGCTCAAGTCCAAGTGGATCAACATAAATCCAGATAAACTGAATCTAATAGAAGAGAAAGTGGTAAAGAACCTTGAACTCTTTGGCACAGGGGGAAATTTCCTAAACAGAACTCCAATGGCTCACACTCTAAGATCAAGAACTAATAAATGAGACCTAATGAAACTGGAAAGCTTCTGTAAGGCAAAGGACATAGTCAATAAGACAAGGTGGCAACCTAATGTTTGGAAAAAAAATCTTCACTAGCCCTACATCCCATAGAGAGTTACTATAAAAAATATATAAAGATCTCAAGAAGCTAACACAACCACAAAGCAAACACCCTAACCAAAAAATGGGGCATAGAAATAAACTGAAAATTCACAACAGAGGAATTTCAAATGGCTGAGAAGCACCTAAAGAAATGTTCCAAGTCTTCAGTAATCAGAGAAGTGTAAATCAAAATGACCCTGAGATCCCACCGTATACCAATCAGAATGACTAAGATCAAAATCTCAGGTGACAATACATGTTCGAGAGGGTGTGGAGAAAATGGAATACTCCTCCCTTACTGGTGTAATTGCAAACTGGTACAATCATTCTGGAAATAAATCTGGAGATTCCTCAGAAAATTGGAAATACATCTACCTGAAGGCCCAGCTATACTACTCTTGGGATTATACCCTAAAGATGCCTCATCATAACACCAGGGCATGTGTTCCAGTATGTCCATAGCTGTCTTGTTTGTGATAGTCAGAAGCTGGAAACAACTCAGAAGTCCCATGACAGAAGAAAGGATACAGAAAATGTGATTCATTTACACAATGGAACACTATTCAGCTATTTAGAACCAGGATTTCCTGAGTTTTGCAGGGAAATGGATGGAACAAGAAAATATCATCCTGAGTGAGGTAACTCAGACCAAAAAGGACATGCATGTTATGTACTTACTAATAGCAGATATTAGCAAAAAACAAAACAAAACAAAACAAAAAATAACCAAGTACAGAATACCCAAGATACAATCCTCAGAACTCAAAAAGCTCAACAAGCTGAAGGGCCCAAGTGAGGATGCCTCAGTCCCACTTCAGAAGGAAAAAAAAAAAAAAACAATAACAAGGAGGTGGGAGGGTGGGATCTTGGACTAAAAGGGGACAGAGTATGGAGAGGGGAACATGATCTAGTATTGGGTGGGGGAGAAGGATGAAGTCCTGAATGACAACAGAAAAAAAATGGAAACAGGAAACCTAGGGAAACAGAAGGTTGCAGGGGACCCTCAAGGATGCACTAGAGACCTGGGAGGTAAAAGACTCTTAGGATTCAGAGGGAGGGACTTTAGATAAAATGCCCCACAGTGGGGAGAGGGATCTTATAGTGCCCACCTCCAGCAGAAAGACAGGACATCAAATGAGGGATGGGGTTGCCACCTCATAATCAAAACTCTGACCTATAATTTTTCCTATCTGATAAGACTGCAGGAGTGGAAATGGAGAAGAGCCTGAGGAAAAGAATGTCCACCAACTGGTCTATAGTGGGAACCAGCTCGAGGGGAGTCACCCCAATGCCTGACACTATTACTGAGGTTATGGAGCGCACCCAAAATGGTCCTATAATGACTGCCGTTCAATAGACTCAACATGAAGCTGAAAGAGTCCGATGCAGATATTTGCACCCAACCAATGGCTGGTGACCCTTGTGATTGAATTAGGGAAAAGCTGGAAGAAGCTCAGGAGGAGGGCAACCCTGTAGGAGGACTAGCAGTCTAAATTTACCTGGACCCTCAAGATCTCTCAAACACTGTACCACCAATCAGGCAGCATATACCTGCAGAGATGAGACCCCCAACAAATATACAGCAAAGGACTACTGGTTCTGAGTTCAGTCAGAGAAAATACAACTAATCCTCAAGAGACTGGAGGCCCCAGGACGTTTAGAGGTCTGATGGGGTAAAGGGTGAGAGAGGACATTTTCATGGAGACAGGGGGCTGGGGGGGGAGGTATGGGATGTGGAACTGGGGGTGGATTGGGAGGGGAATAAAATCTGGAGTATAAAATAATACATAAGTAAAAGATTAAAAAAATTATAAAAATTCAGCATGGAAAGCTAACTGGAGGAAAAGAGCCCAAGCACAGGCATGAGTCAGAGACCCACTCACTCTCGCAGTCAGAAGTCCCATAAAACTACTAAGCAAAAGCTGTAATACATACACAGATGACCTAGTCCAGATTCATGTTGGCCCTGGGCTTGATGCTTCAGTCTCCATTTACTCATACCCTGGACCTTGATTAGTTGATTGAGAGAGCCTTACTCTCTTGATGTCCTACATCCTCTCTGTATCTAATAATATCCTCACAATTCTCTGAGCTCTAAGGCAAGGAATTTGATAGAGACTTACATCTTAGACTTTCTGCATCTGTCTGGCTTTGGGTCTCAGTATTTGGTCCCATCTTCTGTTGGAGGAAGTCTTTCTGATGAGTGAATAAGGCACTGATCTATGAGCATAGCAGAATATCATCAGAAGTCATTTTATTGATAGCTTTTGTTTGGTGTTCTTGGTTTGGTTTGGTTTTATCTGTAGTGTGCAGTTTTACTCTAGTCCTCTGGGCTATCTAGTCTCTGGTTCTTGTTTATTCTAGCATGATCAAGTATGGGTTTCTTCTAGTGGAGCAGTCCTTAGTCAAATCAGACATTGGTTGGCTACTCTTACAAGTTCTGTGGCATCACTTGCTGTAGCATAGTTACAGGTGAGATAGGCTGAAGGTGTTTTAGGCTGGCTTGTTGTCCACATTTCTCTTCTGGTGGCTTGCAGAGTACCTTCCAGACATCAAAGATACTAGAACATAGGATTGAGTGCTCCATGTAGGCACCTGCTCCAGTTCTCCATGTTCAATGACTTGTGTCGATGTTGTTCTCAGCAATAGTACCCAGCTGTCAGTTTGCAGAGAACAACCATTTGTGTTAGCAATAGCCTGTGTTGTTTAGGGATTTCTGTGGGACTTCCTTGGCCAACAAGGGAATGCAACCTAGTCCCTCAACTGGAAGGATTATTTTTCAAAAAGAGATGGACAGTAAATACTCCTGGTTACTACAAGTATTCATTAGATTTCCCTGCACTATATTTCTACATCACACATAAAAAGCACCACAATCTCAGACATCTCTGCCTCTACTATCTCCTTCTACCTCATACTGATTTTCACAATGGTTGTATAAATTTGTACTCTTACATCCTCTCCAGCATCAACTATCATTCTTGGTTTTGATTCTAGCATTCTGACAGGTATAGGATGGCATCTCAAAGTAGTTTTGATTTGCATTTTCCTGATGGTTAAGAATACTGAACATTTCTTTAATTGTTTCTCAGTTTCCTCTATTGTGGTTTCTCTGTACTACATTTTTTAATTAGATTATTTAGGTTTTTTTTTAATATCTAGTTTCCTGAACTCTTTATACATTTATACATTAGCTAATGTATATACATTTGATGTGGAGTTGGAAAAAATGTTTTTCATTCTGTAGGTGGGTACTTTGTCTAATTGACAATATCTTTTGTTCTTTGACTTATAGCAGCTTTTCAGTTTCATGAGGTCACATTTTTAATTGTTGATTTTAGTTGTTATGTTCAGAAAATCATCTCCTGTGGCAATGTCTTCAAGGCAATTTCCACCTTTCTCTTCTATCAGGTTCATTTTATTGGGTTTTATCTTGGGAGACTTTGATCCACTTGTATTTGAGTTCTGTGTAGGGTGATATATATGGGTCTTTTTGCTTTCTTCTACATGCAGACACACAGTTAGACCAGTTACACGATTTGTTGAAGATACTGCCTTTTTGTTCAGTGTCTATTTCTGGATTATTTATTTTTTTACAAAAGTGTTTATATGTATGGATTTGTGTGTCGATCTTCAATTCTATTCTACTGATCAATGTGCCTATTATTATGCCAATATCATGTGGTTTTTATTACTATAGCTCTGTAGTACTACTTGAAATCAGGAAAGATGAGACCTTCAGTATTTTTGTTATTGTGCAGGATTATTTTAGCTCTCCTAGGTCTTATGTTTGTTCATACAAAGTTGACCGAATTGCCCTTTCAAGATATGTAAATAATTTTGTTGAAATTTTGTTGAAGATTGCACTGAATTTGTAGACTACATTTGGCAGGATGGCCACCTTTACTATGTATTATGCATGAGTAGAGTAGCTACTCAAAACATTTTAAATTATTTGAGGCTGTTGTGAAGGGTGTTGCTTCCCTTCTATCTTCCTCAGTCCATTTGCCATTTGTATTTATGAGAGCTGCTGATTTATTTCCATTGATATTGTATCCTCCCATTTTGCTGAAAGGCTTTGTCAGTTGTGGGAGTTTTCTGTTAGGTTTTTAGGGTGACTAACATATTCTATAATATCATCTGCAGATAATGATTGTTCAAAGTTTTCCTTGCCAGTTTGTATCCCCTTGAACTCCTTTACTTTTATTATTGCTCTACGTAAGATTTCAAGTCCTGTGTTGGATATGTCTGGAGATAATGGACAACCTTGTTTTGTTCCTGATTTTAGTGGGAATTTCTTTGAGTTTCTCTCCATTTCATTTGATGTTGGCTACAGGCTTACTGAAAGTTGCTTTTATTGTGTGTAAGTATGTCTTTTGTATCCCTAATCTCTCCAGAACATTTATCATGAAGGCATATTGAATCTGCATCTGATGAGATTATCATGTTTTTTTTTCCTTTCAGTATTTATATGATAGACTAGATTTACTGATTTTTGTATATTAAAAAACCTATGTATATCTGGCATAAAACCTACTTGATCATTGTTGATGATCAAGGCATATTGGCAGTAAGTATTTTTTAATAGTCAAGTAGAATTCTGTACTAAAACCACTGGTTCCTGTTTTATTTTTATTATTTATTTATTTTTTTTTTAATTAGGTATTTTCTTTATTTACATGTACATTTTCCCTTTCTCAGGTTCCCTTCCAAAACAAACAAACAAACAAACAAACAAAAACAAGAACAAACCCCTTTTGCCTCCCCCTTCCCCATGCCTGTCACCCCACCCTCTCCCACTTATTGGCCCTGGCATTCCCCTACACTGGGGCGTAAAACCTTCACAAGGCCGAGGTCCTTTACTCCTATTGATGATCGAATTTGCAATCCTCTACTATACACCTGCTGCCAGTACATTCAATCCCACCCTGTATAGTCCTTGATTGGTGGTTGGGTCCCTGGGAGCTCTGAGGGTACTAGTTAGTAATTGTTGTTTGTCCTAAGGGGCTGCAAACCCTTCAGCTCCATAGAACCTTTCTCTAACTCCTTCATTGGGGACTGTGTGCTCAGTTTAATGAATGGCTGTGAGCCTCTACATCTGTATTAGTCAGGTATTGTCAGAGCCTCTTAGGAGATAGCTATATGCTTGTCCTTCCTTCTGTCTCTGCTCCATAGTTAATCTCTGCCACTCCTTCTGTGGGTGCTTGATTCCCCTTTTTTAGAAGGAATGAAATGTCCACCTTTTAGTCTTCCTTCTTCTTAAGTTTCTTGTGGTTTGTGGGTCGTTCTTCCTGTATTCCAAACTTCTGGGCTAATAACCACTTATCAAAGAATGCATACCATGTGTGATCTTTTGTGATTGGGTTACCTCACTCAGGATGATACTCTCCAGATCCATCCATTTCCCTAAGAATTTCATAAATTCATTGTTTTTAATAGCTGAGTAGTACTCCATTGTGTAGATGAACCACACTTTCTGTATCCATTCCTCTGTTGAAGGACATCTGGGTTGTTTCCAGTTTCTGGCTGTTATAAATAAGGCTGCTATGAACATGGTGGCCTTATTTATTTTTATTTTTAATTTATTTAGAGTTTCTATTTAACTAGGGGTTATTGATCTATTTAAGTCATTTATCTGATCTTTAACTTTGGTAAGTGGTTTCTATTGAGAGAACTATTTATTTTCTTAGATTTACCAATTTGATGGAAGACAAATTTTAAGTATGTCTTTATGATTCTATGGATTTCCTTGGTGTTGGTTTTTCTGTCCCTCTTTTCCCTTTGATTTTGTTAATTTTGATAATTGTCCTCTGTCTTTTAGTGAGTTTGGATAAATGTTTGTCTATCTTGTTGATTTTCTCAAAGAACTAACTCTGTTTCATTGATTCTTTGTATTTTTTTGTTTTTAGTTTATTGATTTCACTTTTCAGTTTGCTTATTTCTTGCAGTTTACTCATTTTGGATGTGCTTAATTGTTTTTTTGTTATAGAATTTGTTAGCGTGCTGTTAAGTTCCTAGTATGAGATCTCTCCTTTTTTTTTTTTTCCTTATAGCACCACTTTCATGGTGTCTCATGAATTTGGGGATTCTATTCATTCATTTTCCTTCAGTTCTAGCAAGTCTTTAATTACTTTCTTATTTGTCTTGACCTAATAGTCATTCAGTAGATAGCTGTTCAGTTTTTTTGAGTTTGTAAGCTTTCTGTTATTTCTGTTATTGTTATCCAGCTTTAAGCTGTGGTATTCTTATAGGATACTGGGAGTTGTTTCAGTTTTCTTGTATCTGTTGAGACTTCTTGTGACTGAGTATGGTTTCCATTTTGGAGAAAGTTCCATGAGATCCTGAGAAGAAGGTATATGCTTTTATGCTTGGGTGAAATGGTCTATAAATATCTGTTAGGTCCATTTGGTTTATAATGTCTGTTAGCTCTAGTATTTCTCTGTTTAGTTCTTGTCTGGATGACCTCTCCATTGGTGACAGTGAGGTATTGAAGTCTTCTTCTAACAGAATGCATGTGTCATGATGTGATCTAAACTGCAATCATGTTTCTTTTACAAATTTGGTTATGGCTTGTATTTGAGTAATAAATGTTAAGAATTGAGATGTCATGTTGGTGGATTTTTTTTCTTTAAAAAGTATACAATGTCTTTTTCCTATCTCTTTTGATTAGTTTTGATTTGAAGTTTATTTTGCTGGATATTGAAATGGCTACACCAGTATACTTCTTTACTTGGAATATTTCCTTTAGTCCCTTTACTCTGAAGCAATATTTATTCTTAATGTTGAAGGGTGTTACTTAGATGCAGGAAAGGGGTGTATTCTGTTTCCCATTCTTTCTGTTTGTCTGTATCTTTTTATTGCAAAATTAATAAAATTGATATTACTAGTGGTGGTGGCAGTAGTGGTAGTGTGTGTGTGTGTGTGTGTGTGTGT
>JADRCD010099837.1:0-11613 GCA_019843815.1 Montemys delectorum | reverse complement strand
CACACATACAGACACACACACAGACACACACACACAGACACACACAGAGACACACACAGACACACAGACACACACACACAGACACACACACAGACACACACACACAGACACACACACACAGACACACACACACAGACACACACACACACACACACACACACACACACACACACACCCAGACACACACACACGGTGAGGAGGGGGAGAGCGAGAGTGAGAGAGCGAGAGAAACTGCTCACTAATTACTTTTTAATATTCACTGTGTGTTCAAATGATGATGTTTATGTTATGTTGGGTAAATAAAATATGTTTCTAAAATTGATTTCATCTGTTACTTTTTACTTTTCATGTGACTACCAGCAAATTTAAAATCACAAGCATATGTGACTTGTACAGTTAGCTCTCTAACCTGTGGACATCAAGGGATTCCACTGCCTACTGATAAAAAAGATGCAGGAAAACAAAGTGGTCTGTACGGAACACACCCAGACTTTTTTTTTGTGCTTATTCTTTCAACACAACAGTACTTCAACGGTTTTTATATTACATTCACTATCAAAAGGCATCTTGGAATGATTTGAAGTTTAGAGGAGGCTGGGTATATATCTTACATGCAAATACTACTTTATTTTATACAGTAAAACGTGGCCATAAGAGTTAGTTCATAGACACAATTCCTTTAAGATGTGAAGGCTGGCTTCGTTGGCTTCCCATTGGGCTGAATTGAATATGGGCATACTTTCCTATCAGGTTTTTTGTGGAAATTTGTTGTATATTCAATGTGAACACAGCTACCATAGCTGAGGACACTTTAAATTATTTCTCAATTTATGGAGGTTTATGGGTTTTTGTTGTTGATGTTGTTATTGTTTGTTTGATTGTTTTTGTTGTTTGGTTGTTGTTGGTTTTGGAAATGCTAGAATTTCTTTTGTCTCAGCAGGTGCTTATTTTATTTATTTTATTTTATTTTATTTTATTTTATTGCCAAGCTCTTGATATGTAGCCCAGGCTGGCCAAAACCTCATTATCCTCTCACCTCAACCTCCTAGGTCCTGGTTGCAGATAGTCCCCACCATGCCAGCATCTAAAAGTAGAAGTTTAATGGAGGGACCCATCTGCGTGGGAACTGAAGAGGGAAGCTGTAGGGTTGTGCGTAGTCAGATATCCCCAGAGAAGGAGAAAGATGTCCAGCATCTGCAGGAAGGGGCAGTTAAGAATCCTGTCTTAACTCCCTTCTGCCACTTAAGGGACAAGCAGAGAAAAGGAGAAAAACCTGCTCTAAACTGCAATGTCCTGGGAGTGGTCTCCAAGGTCTGAGAAACCAAGTGCAAATGAAAGTCTTTTTATTCAGATTCACAATTAAAAATACAATTTGCTGATATCATGGCCCCTAAGATCCTAAAGGTCAGGAGCTCATAGAAGTTTAGAAAGGATGCTTAGAAAGTAAAAATAAGCAAAGAGAGGCTGGCCACTGGCCCCAAAGGCTGCTATGTCCTGCACAGGCTGACCTGGAACATAAATGACCTAAGGTGGTCACCTTTCGGGGAGCCCACAGTGAAAGAATCTTCGCTCCGTATGCAGGGCGAGGCATCCAATGAACAGGATTGGAAGGATCCCTAGACTCTGAGCTTAGAGCATCTCACAGGGAAACAGCTCCTTCCCCGTTGGTTCATTTCGCCAGACAGCACATAATTTAAGCACATTCAACAGTCTTTGTGATCTGCTGTGACATCTGCCCCGAGGAGAATCTAAAACTGAGGAAGTCAGCAGTTGGATTGGAAACTGCAGGTCAGGCTTCAACTCTGTGTGTGACATTTGGAGGGGACTTTCTTCCCAGGAGAGTTTGAGTTAGGATCCTCCTCTGGCAAGAGTGTTACTTCAAACAGTTGCTCTGCCTCTGCCATAACAGTGGTAATACAGAGGTAGCTCACCCTGCTTCTTTTGTGGTATATAACAGCTCACAGGGAGAATCCTCAGCCCCCTTTCTCTGTTCTGACACCGCATTGCAACTCCCAAGCCCTGCTTCAGTGTCTCCTGCTTCACCTTGGTTCTTGTTGATTATGCTTCGATAATAAAAATAAAGAAAATTTAGGCAAATTAGCCACTACTTTTTAATTAATTTTTTTATTACTTCTTTGAAAGATTTGAGTTTCATACAATGTGTTTTGATCTCAGTCATTCCCCAGTTCCACCTTCCTTTGCTATCTACCCAGTTTTGTGTCTTTTAAAAAAGGACAACCAGTAAAGAAGTTTTTGCTGCCCAAGATATCCTTGGCTATGTGGTCTTCCACTGGAGTGTGGCTGACTTACCAAGGTCTACGCTCTTAGAGACAATCATCTCTCCTTCTCCCAGCGGCTAACAATTACCAGTGGCTTCATGGCTTGGGGTATTAGGGGCATCTCCACATTAGAATTTAGTCTGGCTTGGGCTTGCATGGGTTTTGTGTGTGCTGTCACAACCAGCACTTTGAGTACATTTGTACAGCTGTCCTGCTATGTCCAGAGGTTCTTAACACACACAGACACACACACAGACACACAGACACACAGACACACACACACACACACACACACACATATCTGCAGTTTCATATTCTGTGTACACTGGCTAGGTGTGGGACACTGTATTAATCACCATCTACTGTAAATAGAAGTTTCTCAGATGAGGGTGGATCAATAGGTGTAATCATAAGTCATTGGGATTCAATTTAGTACTACGTCCATTTAGCAGCATGATTGTAGTAGTTCTCCCTTAGGGCCTATGACCCGTTTAAGCACCATTCTTGGTCTAACCCTGGTGTTAGGTATGGGTTTCATCTTGTGGAGTGGGACTCAAATCCAAACAGATAGTGGTTGTTTACTCCCGTGATGTGTGTGCCACTACTGCCCTAGCAGTCATGTCTCACTAGGCCAGTCATTATTGCAGTTGCTACTTATCTTGGGCAGAACATCACCGAGTGTTAGGCTATTGGGTGGGAGAAGAAGGGACAAAACAGAGTTTTTTGTCTGTTTGTTTCAGGAAAGATTTTTATACCAAAATGCAGTCTTCAGATAAACGCAAGGCAATGAGAGTGTTATGCTTCCTTTATGTTGTGGTAGTTTTTATAATAAGTTGATAAACAATAGAATTTAAGGCTACAAAATCCAAGGGCAAGGTACCAGAAGATTCGATTGTGATGACGGCTTAGTCCTCATAGATGACTGTTTTTGTGTGTTCTTAATGGGGGAGAGACAAACAGGCTCCTTGATCCTATTTACTGTTTATGCATTTTGAGGGATTTTAAAGAGAAAATGAAAACAAACAAATAGAGCCTCTTGTAGTCCAGGCTGACTTTAACTGTGCTCGATGACCAAAGATCTTTAACTTCACTTTTCAGCTCTATCTCCTAGTGCTAGGATTACATTGTATCCTATGGTGTGTGTGTGTGTGTGTGTGTGTGTGTGTGTGTGTGTGTCCTTTGAGACAGAATAGCTATGTAGCCCAACTGGCATCAACCACTTGATCTTGCTGCCCTTGCTTCCTATGTGCTGAGATCATAGGTATTTTCTACCATGTCTTTCAGACTCCTTTCTAAAACTTAAAATTGAAATTATGTACACACACATATGCACATACTTTTTTTTTTTGGAGTATTGGAGGCTGAATACAGGTTTCCCTCAAGCTGGACATGTGTGTTACCTGGCCCTTTAATTTTTTTTTCTAAGATTATTATTGATCTGTAGAAGTTGAAGGACCCCGTGATTCCACTGGATCTAGTAATGGCGGCAGGCACATCCTTTGCTGCTGAATGTCTGGGTGCTTAGCTGTGCTAGAAAGTTCATGACTCTTTCACTAGCTGTCACTCACAACGCTTCATAATCAGACCTTGCAAATTCATCCCCTTGAAAATTCTCTTTATAGTTCAGATAGTAGAGTCAGATTGTTGGGCGAAGGATCACTTGTAAGTTATATACTTTACGTGAGTCTTTCAGTTTTCCTAAGCCTTGTCTGTTTAAATACTATTATATGAATCATGGCTAAATTTATCCTTTTTCTCCTGTATGTGGTTTTATACAGAACAGTATTCCTGAAGGGTGATCTTGGAGGGCTCTGCATCCCTGGGAGCTGATGACAAGTATAGATTCTCCCTGCCTCAGACCTATACAGTTAGACTCTCAGGATGGAATCCACTAACGTGTGCCTCAGGCTCTCTAGGCATCCCTGTGCAAGTAAAAGGCCCAGGCTCCTGATCCCAGTTCCCTCCCACCCCTGAGATCTGCAGGCACACACCTAGCCCTCTCTTCCTGCTGCCCCACCTCATTCCTGGGAGCAGTTTCTTTGAGGTGTGGGAAAAGACTGAGGTAGATTCTGAGCAAGGGCTGTTGACTCAGTACTTCCGGATGGATAGTCCCAGGGTGTGGAGGGTAGCGGGCCCATCCCTGTCTACATACAGCACAGCCAACCGAAAAGGGAACTGAAAGGAATTTCTGAGTATGCTTAAAGGGAGCCAGAGAATGGTCTGCGGGCATTTGATTAGAGACAAGGGGCAGGCCTGAGTCCCAAATAAAGGAGGGACATCTCAGCTCTCGGGATGTCAGTTCAGTGGCCAGAGGGCTCCACCAGATTGCCCCTTTCTGTCCCTCAACTCTTGCCCATCAGACACCCGAGAGTCTCTGCAAGTCCCGGCTGCAGTACCGGGGTTTCCTTCGGGGCTCTGCTGGGGAAAGATACCTTTCACATTCATTCTCCTGCAAATATCCACCTTGATCACCACCCATTTTAGTCCTAGCTAAAGGAGCTATGTTCTTTGCCTCACATGGGAGCCATCAGGGCCCCGTGGGTCAGGACTGTATTCCTCTGCTCATTCACTATTTACCAAGTACCCATTGTAGGCCCCCACTTTGCTTAGTGGTTGGGAACAGAGGCTTACAAGGCAGATAGGACAGTAGCCAGCAGTCTCTGTTCCAGGACCATGTCACTCTGACGATGGACTTATCCCTGTTTTCCTTCCTTCTGCTCTCCCTCCTCCGGATCGGTTTCCTAGAATTTTTCCACAGAACAGTTAGAGTCGCAGCTCGTCTCTGCTCAGATCGCCTACTGCTTAGCTTGTTTAGACTAGAGTCAATACGCCTTTCCTGACATGTAAGCCCCTCCCCACCCTGTGCACATTCCAAGGGTCCCTATTGCTCTCACCTGTTGTTGTTCTTCTCTTTATCCCACAAGTTCACAAATCCATTCCTACTGGACTCCTCCTTGCGGGTGCTTGTCCTAGCTCTTCAAGAACACCCAGCCCTATCTTGCATCTCTTCTCACACTCTGCTCACTTCACTGGTGTTTCGTCTTAGTAGCGTTTATCATTTTCTAAAATTATACAGTAATGTAGTATATGTAACAAAGATAAGTAACATGTTTATTATATGTATTTGAGTTGCAAATGCGTCAGTGGACTTGTTTCTAAGGGACTTGATTGGCTCCTTCATTCCTGATCATCTAGACTAGGGCTCCCATGTGAAACTCAAGCATTTGTTGAATGATGACTGGGCATGCAATAGATTCCCGTGAGATTTTATCCTGTGATAAAATCTTTCTTCTCTTGCTCCCAAACAAGGATAAAAGCTTTTGAAATGTCTGACCCTCCACACATGTGACTGAGCCCCAACGATCCCTTAAGATCTCAGTGGCTGAGTCCTAGTGATGTTTGTCAAGTGTCAGGAAAGTCCCTCCACATATCAGGAAAGAGTTCAGTCATAAATTTCTCTAAGGCAATTTGCTATTGAGTTTAGCCTGAGAATGATAAACACTCACAGGTCATTTCCCTTCAGTTCAGATACTACTTTAAGGGGATCCATCAAAATCCTCATAGTACACAGAACAGAGTCATTTCAGGCGTCCAGAAAGTGGTTTCCATAGTGCAGAGCTACGGAAGAAAGCAAGAGTTTGGGTAGGGAAGCTTTTTAGAACAGCCTTCATAATCCTAAAATTGTAGTCCAAATACAAAATCTCCCCACCCCACCCCTCATTTCTCTAGAGTGTTGAGACAGAATTTCACCGTGTCCTGGGCTGGCATGGATCTGCCTCAGCCTGCACATGCTGGGATTACAGTCACTGGCTTAAAGGGAGACTGCTCCAAGAGTGCTGAGTTCATAGGCACCTGGCCCTTGTTTAACTCTCCTTGAGGGGTCGGCAGAGAGAAGAGAGGCCTAGGCCTGAAAGCAGAGCAGGAAGGATAATCCCCAAGGCTCTCCTGTCTGCTTACAATTTGGATTGGTCTAGCCTTTTGTGAACCCTTCTCTCTTTCGCGCCTTTCTCTTCCCTTCCTATGACTCTTCCTCACCTGGGCACAGGAACTTAAAAAGGAAATATTTCTCAAGTGGTGCTGCTTTGTGGTCTCGTAGGAAATTACACATTTGTACATAGTTTGCACATCTTAAGCCTGACAAATTCACTTAAATAACCAGATATCCCTTGGGCCCACGGAGCTGGGACCTGACTTCTTGAGTCTGGCCGTGGTGTCTGCTCTTAAGAGGACACTTGGGAGAAAGGCCACCCTGATGGGGGGCCTGCTGGCTCTCTGATGAACTGGCCTGGTTTTTGTAAGAAATAGAGATTTGGGACTAAAGGAGAAGGAAAGCCACTGAAACCATGTGCTCCTCTGTGACGACACAAAAGCACACCCAGAAGCACTTACAGTTAGTGAGTTTTACCTACATTGGAGACCCAATAGTGCCCTCAAAAGTTCTGTCAGCTTGGGCTATAATTCATCTTGGGGACAGAAGTGAAAAATGCTTTCTTCATCCACCTCTGCCCGGGTGGAGTGTATATTTCACAGACACTTGGGTTCATATGCTTTTGACTTAGTGATAGAATCCCAAGACCCAGGGCAGTGCCTAGGGTATAGAAGATACTTTAAATAAGTGGGTTTCTAGATTTAAATTCCCATTTCTAGTGGAAGAGTAGATGACAAGCTAGAAAAGATGCTAGTTGGGTCCAAACAATGTGGGCATGGGCTTATGTCTTTGTAGATCTTTATTTGTCCAAAGCTCTGTTCATAGAGCAAGTACTTGAAACACTGTCTTAAATAAACTCAACACACAGAAACTCCAGGAGACTACATTCAAGAAGAGGGGACAACATTTTCTGTAAAGGACCACAGTACGTATTTTCAGCTTTGTAGACTATGCAGACTAGAAACTATCATGCATCAGCCCTTGTTACATGAAGGTGGTCACAGATGCTACAGAAATCAATAGGCGTGGCTCTATGCCAATAAAACTTTGTTTATAAAGCCAGGTGTGTGTGTGTGTGGGGGGGTCTGGTTCCAAAGGGTAACGGGGCACCTTGATTGTTATTTTTCAGACTTTGGTTTTCTTGGGTCTAAGAGATGAGCTTAGGTGAAATTGAAGAACTCTCCCCCAGCTGTGTACTCTTAAAAAAAAAAAAGAAAAAGAAAAGAAAAAAAATACACAACAAGATTTTTAAAGGCAGCAATCCTACACAATTGTATGCTAAACTAAAGAGACTAATTTTGTAGTGAGTCCCGAGGCAGCCCCAGCCAGCATGTAGACCTATGTAAGACAGCTGGTAGCAGAAGTGGTCCCAACAAACAAGAGCCTTTGGCTTGGTTTAGTGAGCAGCTGGCAACAAATGTTACCCTATCCAGTGGCACAAAGCCTCACAATGTTATGCCCATTGCCTTTGGTGAGCTGGGACTGGGTGAAGGTGTAGGAGACTTGTGGAAGCTAGGGAAAGAGCTGCACCCACACTCCTTCAATCATTTTGTTGGATGCCGCTCATTTTCTTTATAAAGCAAACTGAAGGTTCTTGCTTTCTCGGTGCTGGAGGGAACAGACATCTTAGGAGGATTTTGTACCCGGCACAGTGATAATTCCTTCAGTTGCAAGTGGACAAGGAATCCAACTCTAACAAGCGAATCAAGAGAGGGGATTTGCTGGCTGGTGAGCGAGCAGCACAGGGCTGCCTGGTATGATTCACACATGACTTGAGTTGGGTCTAAAACTATGTAACTCAGACCCTGCTACGTAGCAAGCTTTCCCTTTGCAGGGTAATTGGAATAATCTCAAGGTGAGGGGTTTCTAAGTGCAACCAAGGGGGAGGGGAAGAGGAGTTTGGAGTTGGAGGAGGAGGAGGAGGACGAGGAGGAGGAGGAGGACGAGGAGGAGGAGGAGGAGGAGGACGAGGAGGAGGAGGAGGAGGAGGAGGAAGGGAAGAAGTTGGACTTGGACTTGGAGGAGGAGAAGGAGGAGGAGGAGGTGGTGGTGGTGGAAGAGGAGGAAGAGGAAGGGAGGAGCTGGACTTGAAGGAGGAGGAGGAGGAGTAAGAGGAGGAGTTGGAGTTGGAGAAATAACAGAAAGAGGAGTAGGAAGAGGAGGAAGAAGAGGACAAGGAGGAAGAAGAGGAGGGGAAAGAGGGGATGGGGAGGAAAATATTTGGCTGAACATTTCCAGACAAAGGCTTATTGCATTTCACCAACTTGGAGTGGATCAAGAGCCTGTCCTTGGCCAGAAGCTTATGAGATGCTGATTGGCTTACATCTGGGTCACATGCTCTTTGATTAGGTGTCAGGTCACTTTCCTCAGATCGGATCAGCTGCTCTGGGGACTCGGGTACTCCATATCCATTCTGTGAACAGATTGACCAGATAGCCTGGTCCATGCAGAGCTCTCTGCTGCCAATCTCCAGTCTCCTAGAGAAGCCGGGTGACAAGAAAAGGCGGACATAAAAGCTAAGGAATCTTACAGACACTTCCCCACGCTGCCTTTGAGGGCACAGCTAGGAAGCAGCAAACCTAAAGGGCTTATCATCGGATTCACGTTTGGGTACCATAGGTTCAGGAGAGGTGATCAGTTTTTAAGATCCACCCACCACGAATCGAAAGATCAAATGGACCTGGGGATTCTGATGGATTCCTACTGCTGCACAGGGACAGGGCCATCTATCTGATTCTACGGCTTGGACTCCATTGCCTACAGGACCACAGGCAGATCACTACTCCACTCTGTCTGTCATCTGCAGTCCTGGTTCCAGCTTTGACTCCACCTCTCTTCTGCACACACGTTGTGTTGTTCTGTCTGGCAAGCGGTTTTCCCTAAGACTCTCCTCCCACTTCCGTCCTGGCTCAGGCTGTTTTCTTCAGAAAGGCCTCTTCCTCTGTCTGTTCCTACTCAGCCAGGTCTGAGGCTTCATCCTCACGATGCTCCTGCCCTCTTTGAAGCCTTTGCCCTCTTCTCTCCTTCTCTGGTCTTCAACCTTACATGGAAGGGCTTCTCTTTGTGCTTAGCTTTCACTCTTAAAAGGACCTACCTCTAGGTGCCAGGGACTGTGCTGTCTGTCCCTGCATCTTGCTTCTCCTTAGCCTCCACCTACTACCCTGACTTATACAGAGGCGGGCGTGACTTAGTTCACTTGCTAGGTGCATAGATTATTCCCTACCCCCTTCCCTCTCCTTGTCTTCCTTTCCCTTCTTCTTCTCTTCCTTTTCCTTTTCTTCTTCCTCCTCTTCTTCCCCTTTCTCCTCTTCCTCCTCCTCTTCCTTCTCTTCTTCCCCTCCCCTTTTTCCTTCTCCTTGTCTTCCTCCTCTTCTTCTTACTCCTCCTCTTTCTCCTCTTCTTCCCCTCCCCTTTTCCTTCTCCTTCCTCCTCCTCTTCATCCCCTCTTCCTCTCCCTCCCCTCCCTCTCTTCCTTCTCCTTATTTCCCTCTTCCTCCTCTTCCTCCCCTCTCCCTCTTCCTTCTCCTTGTCTCCCTCTTCTTCCTCTTCCTCTTCCTCTTTCTCCCTTCCCCCTTCCTCCTCTCCTGTTTGCCTTTTTCCTCTGTCCTCTTTCCAAGCTGTCTGTCCTTGTAAAGTTCTCCCAAAGCCCAGCCCTGCTTCCTGACACAACCTTGAAGTGTTACTACTGCAGCTGTGCTGACATTTTAAGAGAGGCTGCTGGAAGACAAGACGTTTTAAAGTCCTAATAGGGAGCAGGAGCCGAAGAAACAGCCCAGAGAACAGACTTCAAGGCCTCTCTGTTTCTGAGAGCGCCTTTGTTTCTTTACTTGGCTCCTCCACAAAGAGAGGAGAGAAGCAAATGGCAATAAAAAAAGAGTAGAGTAGGATTTAGGATGGGTGGAGTGTTCTTTTTAAATCAGACAGAAAATGTTACCAAAAACCAAAGTATTTGGTTATTCAATAGCTCCATGAGAAATATACTTTGATAGTTAGCAAGAGAAAGTGGGTAATGATTGTAACTATGTAAGTAAATGGTCATACTTTGATATGAGAAAAGTAACACCTATCTCAATGAAGTGGGAGGGGGTGGTAAAACTAGGTGAATTAGGGAGAAGGAAGTGCTAATAGCTAGAGGTTTGGAATGACGTTGGTCCTCCGGCCCCACCTCCGAGTCAGATGAACAATAGCAAAAGATTCAGATTTTAGCAGCTCAGTTTTCAACATTTAAAACTGCAGAGCATCCAAGGCTGGGGGGGCTGGTGAGATGGGCATCCTGTTCAGAAACGTTTGGAAACAACTATAAAATGACATTGGACTCTCTCCTCAAAATACTGACCCTATTTCTAGGAGTCTAGACTATAATGTAGAAAATAAACCCAGTGTAGGTATACGACTGTGGGCTTGTTTGAGGTTGGGGACAAGATGGAAGCCCTATGAAATCCTAAGGGAATCTGCACTGACATCGTGGGCTCAGAAATAGAAGACCTGAGCTCTGGAAAGAGAAGGGCTCTGGCCAACAGTACACCACATGCTAAAACAATGGAGAAAAGGAAAGAAGACCAGCCTCACACATGTGGACTGCTCTGACGTTTATGGACGCAGAGACAGGCGTGAAGGTAGAATTCTCATTGTTAGCCAGGAGAATAGGATTACAACAAGGGAGGTGGCCTGCTGTTGACATCCAGGCTCAGAGGACAAACTAAGTGGTCCAGTTGCTTGGGTGCCCTTTGCACCTCATGCTCACACTCCGCTGCCCCCTACACGCCTGCTCATCCTGTCCTCAAGGCTCAAGAACAGTGGCTCTCAGCCTTCCTAAAGCTGTGACCCTTTAATACAGTTCCTCATGCTGTGGTGACCACCCCCCAACCATAAAATTACTTTCATTGTCGCTTCATAACTGTAATTTTGCTACTGTTGTGGATCATAATGTAAGTATCTGCTTGTAAATATCCGATTGTCTTAGGCAACTCCTGTGAAAGGGTCATTTGACTCTCCAGAGGGGTCACAACCCAGAGTTTGAGAACCACTGTTCTAGGGTTTAGAGGAGCACCCTTCCTGGAGAATTCTGACCTTAGGTGGACAGGTTCAGACAGATGTCCACTTTGGCCTTAGAAGAGAGCTTGACGCTACTGGGAGATAGAATTTATCAGCCTGGTACTTGGAATGTGGTCTAGAAGGAGAGTCACAGAGCCCAGTGGGCATGCCTTCTTGGCCTAGAGTAACCTGAGGGGTCTGTCTAACACAGGGCAGTTTCTCAACTCTGGGTGGGATGTAGAGAAGCAGGGAAGGTGGCTAGCTAGCCTCATAGTTCTCGAAATTATCTGACTCGCTCAAAAGCAGTCAAAAAGTTTTAATTAAACATTTAAACTGAAAACTAAAAATTTAGTAGGAAAAAAACATCTCCAG
>JADRCD010099808.1:0-58144 GCA_019843815.1 Montemys delectorum | reverse complement strand
GTGTGTGTGTGTGTGTGTGTGTGTGTGTGTGTGTGTGTGTGTTAGGAAGGAGGAATGTTAAGAAAAACATCAAAGAGAAAGTAATGGCTTACATGTAACATGAGGGCAAAGGGGGTCTTTTGAGACTAGAGAATCAATAAAAGGCCCAGAGGGATGGGCAGGGGGCTGAGGGAAGAAGACAAATGGAGGAGGAGGGTAAAGGAGGGAATATGAAGAGAGACAGGTAACAAAGGTTCTTAACCCATGAATTGCGACACCCTTGGAGTCATATATCAGATACCCTGCATATCAGACATTTAATCATGACTTGTACAGTAGCGAAATTGCAGTTTTGAAGTAGTAATGAAATAATTTCATGGTTGGGATCACCACAACAACCTCATCTGTATTAAAAGGTTGCAGCATAAGGGAGGTTGAGAACCACTGCATTAACAGCTCTTTGAAAGCTATATGGAAACTCATTAACTGTAGAAGCTTCCTATTATGTGAAAGAAACTTAAATAGTGGGAAAACAACACACCCCAACTAGATATTATGCCACCAAGTAAAACCCCAGTGCCAAGAATTGGTCACATCTTATCGAATCAGGGCTAAACAGGTCCATCGACACTCCCAAAACATCACACGCAATTGTGAAGGCTATTTGTTCTGTGTATATGCTTGTGTATGGTCCTGTTGGACAAGACATCACTTACTTATGTAACCAAACATGATGAAATTGAGCTTGTGTCAAACTAGAAGCTTGGCCCTTACTGGCTATCATTCCTGGTGATGGAAAGTACTATGTATACTGCCCATAATCATCCATCTCACCCAGCTAAAAATCCTGTAATTGACATCAGTGACTTGCCTGATATACTGATGTTATGACCAAAGGGTATAAGAGTAACCAACCACTTTTAAAAATAGATTTAGGGTCTATTCTGTAACATTGAACCCATACTTGACATGGTTACATTGACCAAAATCCTAAGAGTAGATAGGTCAGTGACCTAAGGAAAAACTTACTTTGATTATCTTGTTAAAGAAATATAAGCAGTAAAATGACTTCTAAAGACATATTGCTACACCTAGAGATCAACAAATTGCTCAACTCTCATACAAAAAGCCCTTCTTGAAGTATCTGGTAATTATCACAGACACCCACAACTGGACAATGTGCAGAGAGTGAGAAACTTTGGAGCATTCTGCTGCGATGGGCTGCCTTTACCAGACTCTACCATTCAGGGCTCAGAGATTTATGCAGAAGAGGGGTTAGACAGTTTCTAAGAGTCAGAGATAGTGGGTGACCTCCAGACACAACAGAGATGACACACATGCAAACTCAGAGGCTAGGACAGAGTGCACAAAACCAGCACAAGCTCAAAGCAGACAAAATCCCACAAAAAAATCAGACAAAGGAAGCCATATGCAGTTGATACCTGCTGGAAAAGGGAAATTTTGGTTTGGAGTTTTTTTTCCCTAATGGAATGACACTGGGTACATCAACCCCATTCCTGGACAGGAACCAAGGCTAGGAGGAGTTGGCCAACATGAATTAGACTCCATGTTTTATTTGTGTACTTTCTGGTTTTGTTTTTTTTTGATGATTTTTGTATTGTTGATATTATTGGTGGTCCTTAATTTGTTTTGATTTTCACTTTGGGATTTTGATTTTGAGAGAGATAGAGAAAAGAAAAAACCACGTTGGGTAAGTATAGAGGTGAGAAGTTCCAGGAGATACCGTGTATGAAATAAATAGAAAAAAATTAAAAACATTAGTTTCCTCAAATAGGTCCAGTGCCTTTAAAACACAGACATTTAAGCACTGATAAACTGTATAACATGAGTTTATTAAAGGATAATTTGAGATTATCTTAAAGTAGCCACTATTTCTACTCAACTGCCAACTCCCTCTGTACGGCTACCCATGTTTCAGGCTTTGACACCTCTCAGGACTCAACAAAGATATCCATGTCTCATTGTCAATATTAACTGCTAATTCTGTAAAAGCCATCAGCAGTTCTTTCCCTTGACTCCTGATTATGGAGGCATCATCACATGATGTCAATCTGGCCAGGGAGATACGTAGGAAAGCCGACCAGTTCCTATTCAATCACTCTCATCCTCATCCGTATTACCTGGGGAAGGGCTGACTTCTGGAAACTGTAAAATTGTGATAGCATAATAGGATGACATGGTCTAAGCGGAAGCAGGTATCTGCCTCGCTCCCTGAGAATGCATCTCAGAAGATGGAAGGTCACAGTGCCTTTGAAATGCCCTGAAGCCTCTGTAATAACCACACACAGGTCCTGCTTCACAATTTCCTGTTGCAATGGGTGCGAGTCCTGGACCCGACATACACTTTATTGGTGGATATCCTCTGACTCAAAGCAGAAGGTTGTAGGGCACAACAGGGAACTTCTCACGACTTCTACTAGTGAGAAGCTAAGGTATATTGTCACCTGTCCTTCTCCTAAATTTCTTGGTCTGAATAAGAAAAGCCATTATGTCCTATAAAGCTATCACAATAATCCTAAGGAGATACTGAAAAGTAAAATCAATGAGATCATGGAAATGATTTTGCAATTCAACTAGGGAAAGCAATAATATTTTCAGAGCTGAAATACTGTGAAGAAAAATTGTATGGCTATGAAGAGCATTATAAAATATTAAGCAACATGATGCTACTGGAGAGAAGTAACACACGTTCAAACATGTATGACAATATAGCATCAAGGGAGAAGAATGACTAAACCCCATTGTCTGCTACTAATGGAAGGGATACAAATTAAAATGCAATATGTAGTTAATTTTAATCACAAAATTAAAAACTAATTGAATTCACAATGCTGTCAGCATATGTTCGATAGATGTTCATATTTGGTGGGTGGAATATAGGCTGGGTGGGCTTTGAAAGAAATTGAACTTTGTAGGTTTAGATAAATATGTACCTTTTGATATTATTATTCTGCTTTTGACAAAATTCCCTATGCAATAATTCCAAATATGTAAAATCCTTTATGTAGGTAGATAAATAATGGGGAAAAATGAAAACAAATTAAATTTTGCCACATACAGGAGGAAATTAAGTCAGTTCTGGCAACTTTGCTCTCCTCTAGGGCAAGTACTTAAAGGGAAAGTTTGAAGAGTAAATTAGTCACGAGGAATGTCTACAATTTAGTGTGAAATGATGATTTGGAATCAGATACAGCACAATCATATACTTGGAAAATAGCAAATAGTGACAGTGGCATTTGTTAAGGAAATGTTACTATTCCTGTCCAGTGGAATGCCCATGATGTTGAAGCTGAACGGTGATCTATTTTCTATTCTAAAAATTTCCAAATATAGCTAGAGTAGAGTGAATAGTTTTTAAAATACTAAATTTTTGCTAAAAAATTTACTCGATTTTCTTTAAGGTAATAGAATCAAACAGGGTCAACAACAAGTCAAAGGGTTGTTAATAACAATTTTCTGGGGATGGGGAGGTAGCTGAGTGGGTGAAAGCTTTTGTTACACAAGCCTGATAACAACTGGGAGTTTCTAGAATTTACCCATAATCCCAGAACTCCTACAGAGAGATGGGAGGCAGAGACAGGAGAAACAGCTCAGAGATTTATGTAGTGTACTTCAGAAACAAGAGACCCGTGTGCTCCAAGGAATATCTGAATACACAAAAATCTTTTAGTTTAGAGAGCACGAGGACTGAATTCTGACAGGCAAATTTCTTTGGCCCAAGTTTGACATTTACCAGTTTTTCAACCGTGGGAATGTTACCTGACCGGTTTGAGACTTCTCTGTACAATCTGTGGGATAGGGCTACCAACAGCAGCTGCCTTGTGGAGTTGTTTAACAGTTGCCTGGCATTTGATAGGGAGAGTTGTTTTCTCACAACTCTCTTGCATACTTAGGAGTCTGTCTGTCTATCACTACCTACTCTTAGGAATGATTCCTTTTATCTTTTTCTTTCCAGTGTACTTTTGTCTTATAGACACGTCCTGGTATACACTGGGTAGCCCTGGGAAAGGAAAGAGCAACCCTGGCTCTATTTCTCCTCCCTAGCTATTCCTTGTTTTTCTTCTAAGACTGTTTTCCCCAAGAGTCTCCTGTGTCCAGAGTGAGCTACTGCTAGTGTCGAAAACTGTGTGCCCAATCTTGAACACAGACTCTGTTTCAGCTTTACTATCTAAAAACCAAGCCAGAGATGAATGAATTTCTGCATTACTTTTCATGTTAACCTATATTTTTGGAGCATGAACCACAGAAGAGCTGTTTGGAAGCTAGCGTTTCTCTGTCTCGCTGTGTGGTAGATTCCCTTGGGCTGAGAAATCTTCTTCATTAGTGATGTTACCTTGAGTTAGCAGACACATTTCTTGTATACTCAGTGCTGATTTTCAGGTGACCTCGTGAAGGCAAGGTTGTGACTCTACTAGTGGAAACTGACTTTCTGTCTCAGAATCCGAAGGCTCATTAAAGACTCTCATGCAAATTTCCACAGTGCTTCAATGCTCTCACTAGTACTCCTACTAAACTGGAAGCCTTGTGCAGCCTTGACTGACTGTTGCCTTGCTAAAGTCAAATAGTTTGATGTTGCTGTTGCTTGAAACTCAAACATCGACTAGACTTAAACACCATTTTTTTCTACGAGACTCAATAGGTC
The DNA here is from genome assembly GCA_019843815.1 of Montemys delectorum. NCBI lineage: Eukaryota > Metazoa > Chordata > Mammalia > Rodentia > Muridae > Montemys > Montemys delectorum. The sequence goes on along the minus strand of JADRCD010099808.1, from coordinate 53,502 downwards.
ACAGAAAAATATGAGTAGGACCTGTGCAAGCATCGGTTTCTTCCTCAGAAGAGAATGTCCTGCAAACTAGTCCTCAGCGAGGAGGTCACAGACTCTGCGGAGATGATCTAGGTACTTATAGATCCTTTCTCAATATTCTTCTGTTCTCTATGACCAAAGAGATGACTATGAATTGTATTAGCACTTCTCCTTGTTTCCTTTTGCTTGGTTCCACTGATGCCAGGCCATGTTTTAAACAAGAGCCAAGCCAAAACAGAGTTCCAAGAGCGTTCTTATGCCCTTATCTTGAGTTGTTATCTACTATCTAGAGGAGATGATTGGAAGCAGGAATACAAATCGAGACTTTTGGAGAAGAAAGTGGAGTTTGCCTGAGCACTTTATACCAGGAAGTGAAAGAAATGAGTGATTAACCATTGTCCTCAGTCTTTGTTTGAAGGCTGCTTTAAGGGCCCCCATATCCTGAATTCCTTAGATGGGAGTTGAGTGGGCTGCCACTGGCATTGGACAAGGTCAGTGGAGGTAAGGGAGCAAAGTGAAGAGGTCATGGATAGTGGCAATACTCTTAGCACTAAACAGGTAAAGGCCTGCATAGGATTGTCCATCACAATATGGCAGTTAGAAGGATGCTGAACGTCAAAGTGTTGAAGATGCTTATGCTATGTGTTGATTCCCTTGGGTTCCTCCTTGCAAGGTCACTGAAGTTTATTTAGATCATTCTGCCTGAGGCTACAGCTTGTATCAAGTGGCTTCTAAAACTGGGACTGAAGCCAACTAACTTCTGGCTCCGATAAGAGGGGCAGGTACCTAAATAAAACCTGGTCTGGACTGGTGAATTAAATACCACAGTGAGAAGCAACTGGACAGGCACCAGCCTTAGAAGATTAAGTATCCTAGGACTAAGAAATCATGGGACATTTCCACTTAGATGAATGTGAAAGTCAAAACTATAGACAGTGCAACCAAAACAATCACCAGAAAGGACTGTCTACAAACGATGACGCGAACAGTCATTACAAATAAATAGATGCCCACAGCACCCATAGTCCAAAGAGAATTTTAAGTGCTGTTGTGTATTAGCATTTACAAACAAAAAGAGGATATGCAATATCCATAAGGAGGGAATGAGGGAAAAGAAGTTATAAACTGGAAACAAGCAAAGGCAAGCTAAGAACAGAAGCATTGTTAAGGGCTGTTGACTTTTAAGTCAAGTATTTATTTTAAAGTAGATTTAAGAAATCATTGGGAAGAAATTATCAAGACCCCATGTGCCTTACTATGGTTTGGGTGTGATTGTTTCTTACTACATCTTTGTGACTGAACGTCTTGGTCTAAAGGGTGCCATACTAAGAGAGGATAGAAGCTTTAGGTCAGTGGTTCTCAATCTATGGGTCCTGAGCCCCCTGGAAATCCCGTATCAGATAATCTGTGGATCAGATACATGGCAGTTCATAACAGTAGCAAACTTACAGTTATAAAGTAGCAACAAAATAACTTTATGGTTCCTCATGGGTCACCACACCATGAGGAACTGTATTAAAGGGTCACAGGATCAGGAAGGCTGACAACCACTGCTTTTGGAGGGCATTAGGTCATGGATGGTGTGTATATCTTGAGATTTTGGGACTCCAGTCTTTCTGCTCCAGTTTGAGACTTAACAGTCTACTTTTACACAGGGTCCTACAAGTTTGTGTGGTCATCTGATTTTTGTCTTTCAAGCTTCAAAGCCATGAGTCAAAGAAACGCACTCTCTTTATGACGTTAGCTGCCTTAAAAGCACTTTTGCTGTAGTGCAAAGCTGATGAGGGAAGCAAATTGGTGCTAAGGTTGTTCCTGGGGATGCAGAAAGCAGCTTTGGAATTGGTTAATGGAAGGGATGTGGGGTAGCTTCGAGGAACATGCTGGTAAAAAGAGAATGTTGTACGGAGAGTCTACAGAGGATTGTGCTTGGGCGATGAGAAGATCAGATGTTGGTAAAGTACACAGTAAATAGGAGGTTGAGGTCTCAGAAGTGAAGATTTTATTGGGAGTTAACTGAGGACCCACCCTAGTTCCACCATAGCAAGAAATCTGCATACGTTGTTTCCATGACCTGTTACTCTGTGGAGAGCTGAAATAAAGATTTTTTAAAACTTTATTTAAATTAAGATTAATTTATTTAGCTGGGCGGTAGTGGCGCACGCCTTTAATCCCAGCACTTGGGAGGCAGAGGCAGGCCGATTTCTGAGTTCGAGGCCAGCCTGGTCTACAGAGTTCCAGGACAGCCAGGGGTACACAGAGAAACCCTGTCTCGGAAAACCAAATCATTTTCCTTAATGATTTTTGGTAACAAGAAGGAACATGGAATGTTTGGAAGATTTTTTTTGTTTGTTTGTTTCGAGACAGGGTTTCTCGGTATAGCCCTGGCTGTCCTAGAACTCACTCTGTAGACCAGGCTGGCCTTGAACTCAGAAATCCGCCTGCCTCTGCCTCCCAAGTGCTGGGATTAAAGGCGTGCGCCACCACCACCTGGCTGTTTGGAAGATTTTTATCCCTGCCACCACAGGAGTGAATAAGAATGCTAGGGTCTAAAAGGCAAGAGCAGTGTGGATTGAAGGCCAAACGCCTAGCAGGACGACAAAGGGAAGGGGCCAGTAGAATATCTCCGAAGTCTCTGCAGCTTCCTCTTTCAACACGGACATGTACATGGATGCACTTGGGTTTGGAGCCTGCCTGCCTATGAAGAACTGTTTCAGGAAAGAGCCTCAGAATGCCTAATATGCCCATAATTAACTCAGCATTCATTCCCCCATGATTTACTAGCAAAGTTCTTCATAGCCATAGCAGCGATAGGATCAGGCCCTGGGGCAGACAAAGCTCATCTAGATGATGCTAGTCGTACAGGTATGTAGAAGATAAGAGCTACTAGGTCTTGGCAAGCTTGCATCAAGATTTCAGAGGAAAGCTTAGGAGGACAAAGGGCTTCAGGGTCAGAACCCCTCCAGGGAGTCCCTAGTCCGTGGTTCTGTAGAGAAGCCATGGGATGAAAAACACAGTGATGATTCTAGGAGAGTAGAGGTACCAGCATCACGTAATGGTACCAGGATAAAACTGCACATAGTCTGTGAAGCAGCCTCAAAGAGCATGCTTAGCAGAGCAACAGGAGGGAGTCCTGCCCCAAACCTTGAGCACCTATCTCCTGCCACACTGCGCCCCAGATTCTCACATGGGTGGACATAAAGCTTTTGGATTTAACATTTGTCCTTCAAGGTTCTAGCCTGCTTTGGCTATGGGGATCCTGAGTGTTCGTTCATCTTATACAAAAATGTGCAAAAGCAGGTACATGAGTAAAAAAATTAAAAAAGAAAACATAATTATTTTAGGATTTACATGTATACAATAAAATTGTAGTTAGGTGGGAAAGTGAGAAGTTGCCTCTGAAGAAGGCAAGGATAGCTTTGCCCACAAAATGACTGTGATGGTCATCCTGATTGTCAACTTGACAACATCTGGAATGAGCTACAATCCAGAAATCAAGGGCACACCTGTGATCCAGATCTTGCGGCTGGAAGACACAGGCTTCTGACCCATATCTTGATATGGAGTCCTTGAGGCACGGAGGCCATGAAAAGCTTAGGCCCAGGCAAGGGAGTACCTGCCTTTAATCCCAGGAGACTGAGGCAAGCAGATCTCTGACTTCAAGGCCAGCCTGGGACAAAGCCAGTTCCAGATCCAGGAATGGTACATTATCTTGAACCTGCGCCACACCTTCTTCTGGAGGCCTACATAAGGACAATAGAGAAGCAAGGTTTTCTTCTTCACCTGCTTGCACTTACTTGCCTGAACATCTGTTGAAACCTACTTCTTTAGGATTCCAGCTCATACGGAAGACCAGATGAAACAAGTATCCTGGTGGGACTGAGCAACTACTAGATTCTTAAGACTTCCTATTCACAGCTGCTCATTGTTGGGTTAGTTGGACTACAGGTAAGTCATTATAGTAAATTCCTTTAATATACAGAGACATTCCATAAGTTCTGTGACTCTAGAGAACCCTGACTAATATAAAGACCCTAAAGGGTTTACAGATATTTTATGAAAATTATACTGAACTATGTATAAAATTTACTATCTTAATTTTAAGGCTTAGTTTATGTTTTTTATATCTGTCTCTGTATAACTATGCATATGCATGGAGTAGAGGGCAGGGGCTGGAGGCCAGAAGAGGGTGTTGGATCCCCTGGAGCTGTAGTGATCAAGTTGTGAGCTGCTTGATGTGAGCAATGGGAACTCACCTCCAGTCCTCTGGAGGAGCAGCAAGGGCTTTGAAAAGCTAAAGCATCTTTCAAGCCTTCCACCCTATGTTTAAGTTCTATGGATGCTACATACATCACACACACACACACACATCCACAGTTGTATGTGACTCTCACCCCTATCTATCATCAGTTTTCATCCATCCTAAAGTCTGAACTAAAAGTAACTCCCCAGCCTCTGGAAAACTGCACTCTGTTCTTTTTCTCCAAAGTTTACTACTCTTGGTACCTTGTGCTATGAAATATTTTTTTGCTCTTGAGCAAAATATTTGTCTTAGTGTAATTTCTTCAAAGTTCATCCATGTTGTCAAAATGTCCTTTTGTGAGAAGTAATATTCCTTGCATGATTGTATCCCAATGGTTTGGTGATTATCCATTGACAGTCACGGATATCTTCCTTTTGTCTATTGTGACCAGGCTACCCGCTACCATCATAAACATGGACATAGAAACATGGCTGAATTCTTTTAAGAATCTCCCGTTTCCTGAAAGAGTGTGGAAATACAGTGTGAACTGATGTTGAGTGATACCACACAATTATAAAAAAGGAGCAAGCCCTGAAGACCTGGAATTCAGTTGCCATGGGAAATCTGAGACCTGGGTTTGCAATTCTTCTGGTAGTGACCCTCTCTTATCTTACTATTGGAGCAAACATTTGCTTTTCCAATTTCTTTAAAATACACTTCATTAGTGAGCTGTAAAATGAGTGGGCAAGTAAGTGGGTAGAAACACATTAGGTTATTCACACGGTGAGCACTGTTTGCTTGTTGTTGAGTGTGTTCATGCCTGGTACGTCTGAAATGAAAACATGCTTATTTTAGAAAGTCAGTAATAGCTGAGGGGCTGGTGAGCTAGATCAGGTGACCACATAAATCCTGATAATCTCTGTCTGACCTCAAGAGCCCACATAAGCAGAAGGGCACTGTGAAGCATGTACTCCCTAAAACCTCATTCACAACACACACACACACACACACACACACACACACACACACACACACACACGGGCGGGGGTGCGATGCAGGAAGAGAGTGTTACATATTATCCCCTGGAATTACAGTTTTGACATACCTGACATGGGTACTGAGAACTGAACTCTTGTCTTCTGGAAGAGTTTTTAATTGCTAAATCATCCTTCTAGTATCATGATTCTTTTAGAACGTTTTTTGTTATTAAACTTCTGTCATTCTTCCTTTCTCCCTCTCTCTGTTACATGTTCATGTAGATGTGTTCATGTATATTATATTTATAGGCCAGGGGTCAATCTCAGGTGTCTCCAGCTAATATTTTGGTAATATCTCCCATGAGCCCAGACCTCAGATGGAATGACTAGCTTTTCTGGCCAGTAAGCTCCAGAGATCCTATTTCCATTCACAGCAGTCCCCACAGTACCATGGTTACAGATGCCTGCCATCATGGCTGGCTTTCTGTGGGGTGATAAAGATCCAGGCTTATGTCTTGATGCTTATGCAGCAGGTACTTTATCCACTGACCCATCTTGCCTGCCCCAAACTACATTTTCTAAAATAATGCAGACATTTAAAACATTATCTTCCATAAGAAATTCTAAATGAAGTCAAGTTGTTACATGAAAAAGTTATAATAACAGCAGCTTTCCCCCAACAATCCCATTTGCTAGCCTGTTTTTATCTTCTGTAGTATATTGTGTTTGGACTGAACGGACGCTACACCTATACAGAGGGCCTAGCGTCAATGTCCAGTGTTCAGGTTGAATCCAAAATTTATTCTTTTGCAGCCGAATGTGGTGGCTTATGCTTGGAACTGCAGCTCTCTGAAGATTGATTTGTAGGCCAGCCTGGCTTAGGGGGCTGTTGCAAAAAGAAAAAGGAAAAGAAACAAACAAAACAACAAAAGTCCTTCATTCTTTTGTTAAGTGAGAGAGTAGCTTGGCAAGTTAAATGATGTTATCACCAGAGAAGCCAAGACAATGTAAAATTTTTGCTATAATTTAAAATAGGTCAAAATGCAGATGAACATCTTTAAATTTAGTATAATTTCCATAATTTCCAATATAAAAATTAGTACCCTGTGCTGAGACAGAGCTGAGTACAATCCACGATTCCTTTGGGAGGCTATGGGCCATGGTGGTGATGATGTTGACTAACCTCATTTAGGGAGCTTTGTTCATATTATAGAATATGAGAAAATTTATTCTACTTCCTAAAAATAGTTTTAAAAGAATTTATATGTATGGCTGTATTGTATGCATATACATCTAGGCATCTACTGCATGCCTACTGCCTTTGGAAGCCAGAAGAGGATGACGACCCCGCACCCAGAGTTACAAATGGTTGTGAGCTACCATGCTGAGGATGGAATGTGGGTCTTCTGGTAGAGCAGACCCAATGCTCTTAACCAGAGTCAATTCTCCCAGTCTAAATTTTACTTTTTGAATATAGCATTACTTTTGAATATTTATCCATGTATTTTGGATCATATTCATCCCGTACCCTCCCTCCAATTCATCCTGGATCTCTCTCCATTCCCCTCCCAACTGGCTGCCTTGATCTTGCGCCTGCAACAGCTTCTCCTATGAGTTTATAAGGACCATGGTCTCACTCTGTGCAAAAGACAGTTTCTCCTCAGTCCTCTCAACTCCCAGCTTCTAAAGTCATTTTTAAAATGTGTTTTCATTTTCATTCATGTTCTGCGTATCTCTGTGTGTGTGATTTCACATGCGTTTAGGTGCCTGCAGAATCAAGTAAACATAGGATCCCCTAAAATGGTAGATAGCAGTCAGAGTCAGAGAGTGGTGAGCTGCCCAATATAGTTACTGGAAACCAAACTCGGGTTTTCTGAAAGCCCAGCCAAGTTCTCTAAACCACTGAGCCACCTCTTAGCCTCACTTATAGTCTCTGTTCCCTCTTCTGTGATACCCCTGAGCCTTGGTGGGAGGCATGGTGTAGATGCCTTGAACATATAGACTTTTATTTTCTAATACCTCTAATTCTCTCTGGGAGCCTATATGCTTTACAACAAGCACTAATCTTTACTCTGATGGATTACTGTACTGTTCACACTTTCTTCCTTTCACTTATCCCAGAATCTTATGTTGGCTTCGCGATGGAACCTCACCTTTACGATAAGGGAACCAGGCCTCAGGTTGCTCAGTTTGTGTCTCTTCCTTGTTCCTCCTCTACACAGAGCACTGAAGAATCCATGGGATGTGCAGAGAACAAGGAGAAAGTGACAACTGGGTGCTAGCACTGTGAACTAGTGTGCTAGCACTATCACTAGACCTGTTTAACAGCATGATTAGCTTCATTTTTAAAGGTTTACTTGTATGTCAGCTTGCATGGACATGTGTATGCCATTGGCCCAACTGGCAGTTTTTTAGCTGCCCAACTTGGTGTTGCAAACCACAGTGGAGTCCCCTGAAGAGCATCAGTACTCTCAAAGTCTGCACTAGCTAGCAATCCTTGACTTAGTCATTTTTGGAGTAAAGTATCAGATCAGATAAGGTAACGCTTCGTGGGTACTGTGAGAGATGTCTAAGGTATGTGAGGGCAAGGTGCAGGAAGGGGCATGGATACAAAGGGGCTTCCAGGCTAAAATATTGAGGAACCCTGCATAGCTAGGTTCCTGGAGTGGCTCCCACCCACACACTACACTGTGGAGTGGCCCGAGCTTTCTTAAGATATCGATGCATCTGAGCAAACTACAATTTCACTGCTCCTGACAGTGTGAAGGGTGTGAATTGTAGAATAAGATTTCACAGCTATGCCAATAACTTAATAGTTTATTAGTCAGTCAACAATATTACAAATATTTAAAAATTACTTAATATAAATAGTTGGCAGCAAACTATTCCATTACAGAGTTAAATTACCAGTACAACAGACAGACTGGAGATTTAGACACCTGGAAGATAACAATAAAATAAACTAAATTATTTAACAAAAATTTTAAGCTGAAGGCGTTTTACCTAGTGTCCATAAAAGCATGGGTTCTCTTTTTATTTAGAAAAAAATAAAAAACGGCTTTAACACCCCATTAGGAATATAAAATAAAATCAACTAAAATATTAATTTGCATATCAAAGAACCATTTATAGTTACAATCCAAACACTCCATAAACCACTTGTGCGATTCTATACAGAAACTGGGAATTAGAAACTAGTTGCTTTAATATTACAAAGATTTCAGCTCCAAAAATAATTCAACATAAAATAAACTTTAGCAATTAGTGTCATAAAATTATATTTTTTCACATAAAAATACAAAATAATATTAATGACAAGAATATGAAAAATTATTCCAAGTATTTTACTACTATTAAAATAAAATAAAACCCAAAAAAACAAAATAGAAATATGCATGAAAAAAGTCTCTCCTTTTGTTAGCAAAACACTATCCAAAATAACTACAATCATTTACATCAGTACAAAGATTTCTGGGTTTAAAAAATAGTTGCAATGACAAAAGGGGCATCTTTTCTGACAGTAAAAAATGACACTGTGGATAAAGTCTGCAAAATATGCAATGAAAAAAATAAATTTGCATTAAAAAGGTTTACACTGTATCTTTATACAAACATTAGAAACAGTATTGCACATCACAACACAGAATCGAGGTTAGTCAGCCTTCCAAAATGTGTTATATTCAAGTTTTGTGGCATCTTTGAGGAGAGGCTCGTGCAGCCAGATGCAACAGGGATAAAATATCAAGTGTTTTCCATACACAAATATATAAATGCTAAATGTTTCCTTCTTAACAAAAAGTGTGGATTTTTAAAGTACTTTTTCCTCCACAGTCATTCATACTTTTGGGCAGCAATATGAACATTTAGGGAACACAAATGAAGAAGCTTTGAAAATACAAAAATACAATCAAAATTAATAATTTTCTACAAAAATAGTAAAATAAATATGATCTGTAAATTAAAAAAAAAACCTCAAATACAGTGTTTAACAGTTAGAAAATAAGAATGTAGTACATAAAAGGAAAAATAATCCCCAAACAAACAGAAAATGAAACAAATCAGAGGTAAGGGAGAGGCAGGGAGGGACACAGTATTAGACCAATGAGCTTTGTCCTAACAGGAACGAAGGAGACACAAATCAGCATTTCTGTGACATCCGCCCTGGTAGGAGAAGGTGTTTCTCTTGCATTTCCCTTCATTTCAAATATTTACTTCCGTTTATGAAGGGAAAATGATTTTCGGCATCTCCAATTATTTTATCATATAATTTATTTTAGAGTTCATTATTTAATACATGAAAAGGCTCTTCAATTTTAAACATTAAGCAGAAATTATGAAAATAAAGTTTAAAAATCTGCGAAATTAAATATCTAAATAATTAACATTGCAAAACTACTGATTTCTTTTCTAAATTCCAAAAATTGAGGTATAGCAAAGGAGATGTCATCAGTCAAAAAAAGTGTGCCATAAAATAGCTGACTGTTGGAAAAATCTCTCACAGAGATATAAAAATAGTGCATAACAAATGTCAAAATGGATCAAGGTCTGGCAGGGCGAGGGTAAAAAGAATGCTCCAGAAACTCTGGAGGGTCACAGGGAGGAACACGTTGGGATACGGACAAATAAATTAGTAAAGAGCTCCTCTGAAAACAGCATCAACGTCAAATACTAAAAACTTGAGCCACAACCACAATAAAACAGCAGAGTGAGACATGAACCACGCATTTTTACAGTACAAAAAAGCATACCATGGACAACCAGTGTTGAGATCAGCACTTTGCTCATGTGAAGGATTGTCCCAAGGGTTTGCTGCACGGGCCACACCCTTGCAATTTTCTCTCTTTAGAGTCAAAAATCTTAGTTCTGCATTAAAAAAATAAAAAATAACAACAACAAAAAACAACATTTACCATGTGGGGTGCTTTGCTTAGACTGCAGGGTAACTCCTACATTATTACCACAGCGGCTAGCTGCTGTTAGGATGCTCTACAGAGGAAAACCACCACGAACGAACGATGTTCTAGGTCAGAACCGTGCATGTTTCCACGCAATTCCCTCAATAAAGAAAAAAGAAAAAAATGCAAGCAAAGTCATTACTGAAATTCCTTCATCAAAGTTTTAAAAAAGCAATTCTTAACCATTAAGAATAACAATGCTCCATGCAACAGTGACCCCAGTTTAGACAGAAGACCCCATATATATAGGTCAAACATGTAAGCAAATTTAAGCCAGATTTCACCATTGTCTTAAAGGTAAATTTTATGCAACTAGCCATCTGTTATATTTTCCCATCTCCATTTTGACTTCACTAAAGTTCTGTGTTCTTCTATAAAACCCTCTTTTAAAGTATGGGCTTTTCATGGGTCTCACATTCGGTGACTGGTTAGCAGTGCGCTGGCCATCTTTGGTTTTTAAAGGATGTCTTAACCATGAACTATCAAAGGGGCTAAAATCAACTTTCTTTAAAATTCCTGTGTTTTTCTTTTATTCAATCTTTTATCTATACTATATCACTGCACATGAATTAGAACCGCACATCACAAAATTGCACAGGGATTACAAATATTACATCCAGTCTGCATAAAATCGAATTCCACTACTGACCAGATCACAAAATGGCTGCACTCTCTAATCTAAAACTAATTTGCATATTGTACACATGTAGGACAACATTTTTAACTTGAAGTCACAATAATGCATGCAAGTTTGCTTTTTTGTAAAGAAACAAATTTTCTAATTTGTTCATGCTACCTAGATTCAAGAGAGCTTTTTGAACATCTGCAATACCTCACCTCGTTAGTTAATGTCCGAGTGCATGCATATGGTGGACACAGGTAAGTAAACATGCATTGTTTCACATTCTAAACTATGGCAGTTCTGGCCATATTGTGCTGCCTGCATTTCATCCGCAATGCAGTGTGTCTCTAACGTTTTCAATCCCGTATTAATAGGTGACATTTACACATAACACCTATATAGCAGCAAAGCTAATACAGCTTGTGATTAAAAATGTTTAAAAATAGCTAATAAATCAGATTATCTTGAGGTATTATTTCTTGCAAGTCAAAATGGAGAGCAACAAAATCAACCCTAATTTTTAGTTTATGTACACACTGAAAACAGCAACAATAAAAATAAGCATTTGTAGCAGACATATTCCATCTTCACTATTATTTTGCTACCTTTGGTAAAGTACTGGGGCAGATCTTGAAGTTAAAAACCCATGTTAAGAAATAAGTGCACGCTTCACCCACTAGATAGCAGCAGACTGTGTGCCCCTACGCAAAACATTCTCATATCTAATTTTAACTTTACATATAAAAATAACTTGGAGAAAATACAAAAAAACATTTTATTTTAACATGAAAATATCACAAAAATTAGTAAGCCTGAGATGTAGGGTTTTGGTGAAAAACAAGAGGCTTGTAGTGTTTTGGCTGCTGATAACGATGCATGTATCGAGAGCTGGGTGAGAAGCAGAAGAATGCACTTATTTCTTCTGCACGTCGGTGTCTTCAGCACAGTAAGCCACATGCACCCCTTCCTTCTTCGCTAGACGGAGGCCAGTTTGCTATACTTAGTTCCAGCGGAAGTGGATCTGACGTGGGCGATCAGCACCTTCCTTCACCAATGGCTTATGGAACTCGCGTCCTGCACGAGAGTGGATATTTGCCCAACAAAACTCACAGTAATACTGCAGACAGGTGACATTGGCACAGAAAAAGGGGGCAAATTTCCCACCGCAGCGTGCACCCTGGCACTCGTCACACATCTGGTCATCGAGCACATATGGCTTCACCTCCACCTAGAAACAGACAAGATAAAAAAAAAAAAAAAAAAACCCTCTGTGGAGTCTGCTTCAGAAGTAAAGATTTGGAAGGACTTTATAGTTCTAGAGAAGGAAGTGACAGTAGGCAGTGTCTTGTGCCCAGGGATGAGGCTAACTGCAAGCCAGTTTGCCCCTGTGCTGATTACATGGTGTATCAGGTTTCATGTTTAGCATTAAAGCACTGGTGTGAGCTTGAGTGGTTAAACATTTACTTCAACATGTTTCCTTCAGGGGTCGCCAAGTGCTATTTTACTATATTTTCCAAAAAGAAAAGTTACTTTAAAGATTTAAGACATTCTTCTCTCACTTTTGTAACATCTTTGAAACACCTGTATACTAGCATTAATATTTTCCAATTGTGAGCAAAATTCATAAGGGATTACCAGCTCATTATGAAAGATTAATTTCTTCTCATATTTTTCCTTTACTCTAGGATCATCTGTAAGCTGGTGGAACCTCAACAGCCTAGGACTACAGCCAGCCTCTCCTCTGCACTGCAGGTTATAGCTGCACCTTGCTTGCAGTAACTGCTGCAAACAAGCCAGAACTGTGCTTAATGGGATTCAGACACATCTTGTCTTCTTTATACTCTTAAGGAATAAAGCCTCACTGTGAAGGACTGACTCAGCAAATGTCTGATTTGACTTGGCTCTAGACAACAGACTCTATTGACCTCCTTCAACATCTTCAAACTGAGAATGATAGACGGTTGGGTTGGGAGGGTTAAACTCCACATGGACGATAAGACCTGGGATGGCCCTGGGAAGCAGTGTCAGGTGCTTTCAGCTGCAGTAGCCTAGCATAGCAGTCTTGGAACTTTATGAACGAACCTCCTAGGCTGTTGGCTCTGGCTGACTTGATGGTGTCAGTGTTTTAGTTACATACGATTCATAGATTTTAGCGTGAAACAGGTACATAAATTAGTAGCTTGTTCCCCTGCTTTAAATGGTATCCAGTGTTCAGTTATTCAGTAGGGCAGCCTTTCAGCTATTGTTCACAATACTTCTCAAAGCTGTTACTCTGATGGCCCAATCAATGTTACTAATGGACTAATGTTTTCAATTCTGGTTAAAATGATTTACAGAAATATAGTATCTGAATTTTAGTTTTTATAAATGAAAACTAGCTCTTCACCAGCACTTCCCGTGGACCAATTTCTCTAAGCACCTGTGGAAATTTGAAGTCCTTAATCCAAAGACTAACTTGCACTCCTTCCCATGGTATAAGTTTGGAAAAGTGGCACAGAGAGAGCTGTTTGCCTGAGATTATGGCAGACACGTGGCTTGGTTCCAAGCACTTTGTCTTGGGCACAAGCTTGTATAAATTCCCTCTACATCTAAGCAGGTAGTTGGAACTTACTTGCTGATAAAAAATGTGACATGGCTTTAGAATCACATCTATACTTTTATGTTCTGCCTTTAAAGTTCACCAAGAATTTACATTTCACAGATATAACACTAGGAGACAAAGGGAGCTAAAAGTGTTTGGGCTGTATTATTAACTCCGTATGGTGAAAGCACCTACTGAGTAGTAAGTAAGGCACAGGTGACTTCCCTGGTGCAACTTACACGTTTATCAATGTCACCATGCTGAAGCTGAACAAATCGAGCACTGATGGCAGCAATGTAGCTCTGCTGATTGGAGAAAGCAACTCGTCCAGCACCTTTTGGGTATTTTAGTTCTGGATCTGTATCGATTCCTGCGTAACACACACCACCATACAGCCGATCCATGATCATAGCAAGTTCCACTTCAAAAGGAAAACCGTTCACATTAAAGGTGAGAAGACAGTAAATCAACAACTGAAAATCAAGAGAATGCTAATGCAAAGCAGCTGTTAGGAGGGAGCCTGGGAGCCAGAGCTTTGCACGTGCCAGCAGGCATTCTATCACTGAGTTATATTCTTAACCTTAAAAACCAAACCAAAACAATGATCCTCCAAACCACTTGCTTACTGTAAAGTTAGACTCATTACCACCATATGCACTATCTTATACTCTGTCGTAGAAAGTGTTGTGCTCTTCTTTTAAAACCCAACTCTTTTCTCTGCGTATCTATGTAATTCACTTTCTTTCTAGCAGGGCACAGCTTTGCCTCCCTTCCCTTCTACGGTGTAGCTTTTCTCTCACACTCATTTCTATCTGCATGGGTCTCTTCTTTCTTAAGAACAGTCCTCTTCTACAAGAAAATCCTGTCCTCTCTTGACAGGTCATGCAGAGATGGGACACACAGCCCAGTGAGGGAGGCCAGACTAGCTTAATCATTCTGGTGAGCAGTGGGTGGTGGATCTGTGGCCAGACTGCCCTCATATCTGTACAACCTTAATGATCAGATCAGCACCCTAGGAATCCACTTTAATTGTTCTTGTTAAGATCAACTTTCCCTCCAGATAAGTCCAGTGCTCAATCTTCCTGCTGGCAGTCCTGATCATGGCTAATCTATTCTGGAAATATTCTTGTCTGGAAATATTTTTCCGTTCTGCTGATAAGTCACTTCACTGATAACTTCTTAGTCTCACTTTTCAATGTCAGAACACCTTAAGGCCTCATCTTTGTACCTTTGTCTACACTCCAGCTTTGGTATCTCCATTCTATATGTATTTAAATAGCACCTATGTTTGTACCTTTAAGCTCCTGAATTTGTACAAATTTGTGGAATTTGAGTTCCACGCACATAAAAGCAACTGTCTACCAGATAACTTCTTGAGATCTTACAACATACAGCACACTAAAAAGGACCATACATAAACACAATCTTCCTCTATTTCATGAAACATGTCCCAATGAGTTTTTGTTGACTCAACTGTAAAAGAGACAGAGGGGATCAAGTTTCTGAGTCAAGATCTCTGACTTCATCATTTTTATCTCCACTATGCAGATAATCCCATGGAGCTGCTTTTCAGAACACAGTGAGACTCCAATCTGCTCACTTCCACCAGCCCTTTCTGTTTAAAAGCTAGTATCATGTTTCATTTGGTTTATAAAAACAAGCTTATCTGCTTGTCTTTGATCCCTCTTCTCCCATTTATTTCCAAACCATTAGCAATAATTATTTTTTAAAACATCATACTAGACACCACATTGTTTAACTGAAATTTCTACCTCAGACATCTGAGTGGGGCCATGAACTTAGTATCTGGAGAACCCAGACACCATCTCCTTTAACATGCCCTCCTTTGTTGTTTCTCATAGCTATGTAAAAGGTGAGCAGCCACCCTGCAGCTTCTGACTAAAGGTGGGATTCAGCCTTCTATGTGCCCAAGTGTTCGAGTATTTGTTCACCTGGTTCTTCACTGTCATACAGGAGGCCCTTACCCATATTTACCAAAAGCCTATTTTCCCTCATAAACATCAGCTCATAAGAGCTTTTAAAAAATCTATGTGATTATGGCTCTCTTTTGCTTAAAAATTCCTCTTGTTCTGGGAATAAATATCAATTAGTCCATTAGACTTGTATGATCTAACTTCTATTGATATTTCTAATACATTTCTATATCTTTCTTATCATTCTGTGCATTCCCAGGCCAGCTACTCTGCTTTATACAATCCCTCCATGAATATACTCTGCTCTGCACTCAAGACTTCCAGACATGCTGTTCGAGGGGTTTGGAACATTTGCCTGCAACACACTCCTCACAGTGGTCCTACTGTCCAAACTCTAGACAATCTTTCTTATCAGTTCATATATCTTTTAGATATCACATCATAGCATATTCTAAACATGAACATATATATAAATACACACACACACATACATATATGCTTCTATTCCCACATACATATATACTTCTTTTTTTTTTTAAAGATTTATTTATTTATTATATGTAAGTACACTGTAGCTGTCTTCAGACACCCCAGAAGAGGGCATCAGATCTTATTACAGATGGTTGTGAACCACCATGTGGTTGCTGGGATTTGAACTCACGACCTTGGGAAGAGCAGTAGGTGCTCTTAACCACTGAGCCATCTCTCCAGCCCACATATACACTTCTATCCCCAATTGTCCTTCTTTGCAGCACCTATCAAATTCTTTAAGTATTTACATATGTGAATAGATAATTCATAGCTCCCTGACTTGAAGAGGCTGCTTTTAGAGATAAAAATCACTAGCCTTTCAGAATGCATAAACAGTTTGCACATCTATAATTATATCCTACTGGATATCCTTCAGAGTTTGGTTCCTGGTAACTGAGAAACAGACCTTTATAATTCATTCATTTAAAATACTAATTTAGTTAATAATTCAAATGCAGAAAAATACATACTTCTATAGATTCCAAAGTCAAGAAAATGAGAATCCAATTATTTCTGATTTAGAGATTCTACTTACCAGCCCTTAATGGCCTAGGAACACCTCCAACAAAAATTGTTTTTCGGGGATCCAAAGGCTGAGAACCATCCATGACGAAATCACTATCACTCAAATTCCAAGGACGGATTTGAACCTATGAAAAAAATTACATTCGGTCTTACTCCTTTTACTGTTTAATTTTTAAAAATGTAATCTTAAATTTTTAAACAGTAATTTAAAAATACTGTTTTGAAAACCTGCCTTTATAGGGCACGGTTTATGTGGTGTTTACTTACAGGTTTGTCTTTGATAGTAGGGCTGGAAACACACAAGTAGAGCTTTCCATCTTCTTCAATGCAAGCGTCAATGAGTGCCTGAACCGAGCTCTCTTCTTGAAAGAGGAGGAATGCATAGCCTGGAATAACCGTGAGAAATTTAAGTACTATATATAATAGATTTGAATCATCCTACCTTCCGCAGGAGAACACAATAGCCTACAGAACATATACACAGACTTGGGAAGTGGGGGAAGAGAGAAAGAAAGGAGAAAGACTGATAGCAGCCCTGACAAGGTCTTATGGCAGTCAGTGTACAGTACCACAGTCCAGTCAAGGAAACAATCCCTCTGGTTCCATGATACAGTGGTGACTATGAGAGCAAGGTATACTCAGAACTCAAAGCTCTGATGCAGTACAAAAGTGCAGCATTTTATGAAGTATTTGATTGCATTAAAAAACTTCAAGTTATTAAATATATCTGTACAAAGAGAGACTTCTATAGATAAGACTATTCAAGATATAAAAACTACACTCGAGTCATTTATAATTGGTAGGAACACTATAAATACTCTTAAAAACAAAGACTAGTTTTCTTTTGGGAGTTAATTTTGATATAAAGGAAATTTTCTATAAATATTCTATATTAACCAACCTCTAGACTAATATATTAAATAACACTTAAAAATAAAGTTTTTAAATTTTGTTATAGTTAATATTTTAGTATTGGATTTTAAAATACTTTAAATTTTATATTTTAAGTTTTTAATATTTTGCTATTAGGAAAGATATAGCCATCATCATAATTAAATGATTATAAGTAAACACAAACACAAAGCAAAAAGCATCAAGCAATATTCCAGGACAGAGACACAAGCTCATGACAAGAAATCACTACACAGAGAAGTATCAGAGCAGACCATAGGGCTTGGGAGAGAATGAGAAACCCCAGAAGCAGCTACAGAGATGTGGGCACACTCTGGAGGGTGGGCCGGTCCAGCCAGTTCGCACGCTAACCCCACTGCACTGACTTCCCTAGTGGCTGCACCGCTTCTGCTCTGTCCCAACAGTGAGTGAGGAGGCGGTGAAGGATCCTCTTCCCCACAGCCCCATAAGTATTTGCTGTCTTTTGTTTTCTTAATAATCATTCCTATTAGAGTAAGATGGAATCCTGAGTAGTTGTAATTTGCATTATTCTGATGACTAAACTGTCAAATGCTTTTAAAATGATTTATTAGCTATTTATACTTTTATTTATAGAAATAAATCTATTTTTTCAGTGCCTAAGTTCATTTTTGGTTGGGTCACGTGCTTTCTTTCTTGTTGGTCTGTTATTTTGAGTTCTCTGCATATTCTAGACATTAACCCATGTCACATGTACAGTTGTAAGGATTTTTCTCCCACTCAGTGGGCTGTGTCTTCACTTGACTCTTTCCTTCACTGTATAGCTTTTTCTTTTCATTAGGGTGGGGGCCTATCTCCAGGGCACAGGAGTCCCCGAAGTAGTCTCTCCACATGTCCCTGCCTTGAAGTGTTTTGCTACTTCTTCTTCTGGAAGTTTACTTTTTTATAAAGTGGTAAGTTTAAAAACAGTATTTGACAGCAAGTTAAAAATACCACCCAGTTACGCCCCTGATGCTGTGTTACACTATCACTGGAACACTTGCATATGTCTGGTAATAGTTAGAGTACTTAAATAGTTTTACTTGTATAAAATATAAATGAATCATTTCATGTGCATCTTGACTCATACATAGCATTGAAAATACTTTCTTGTAAGTTTGGATCCATATTACTTATAAAATAATGCTTTAGGCAGAGAAATACACAAACATATATTCATTTGAACCTATTATTAGATCACTAGAAAATTATGAGGAAATGTCAATCTTCCGACTCTTAAATGGTTGCAAGTAAAACAGGAATAGTTCTTAGAATCACTCTCTGCCCCACTCAGCTCAAGCTAATAGTCTCTACAAAGTGAACATTTTTTAAAGTTCATCTTGCTTATTATTTGGGCATATATGGATTCAGATAACAACTTTCAGGAGTCAGTCTATCTTCTCCCTTAATATGGGATATAGGGTAGAACTCAGGCTTGTGTGACAAGAGTCTTTACTGGATAAGCCACCTCTGGGCCCATAAGTCACTACTAGCATTTATATAAGGTATTTACAGTCAATTCTAAAAGTAAGCTCCAAATAACTGATATTTCTTTTGCTCTCATTCAACCTAGCAAATAATTCACCTCTTACCTTTTGGTGGAAAATAAGATTTGCTTTCTGCTTTATGGGGCCAATCTACTACCAAAGGTCCAAATCTTCGGAAGCTGGCAGTGATCTCATCTTAGGAGAGTACAGAATGTGCATCACAAATTAGTTCCAATGATTCGTTCCAAGAAACTCCATTTTGTAAGTACTTGGAAAATTTAATGTCTAAAGTGTCAAATAGCTTAAGATTAAGTGTAATGTCAACAGGAAATATATCTAAAGCTCTTATTAAAACACTATATAAAATTCAGCCATTTTTGTCAAAATAAATTCATTTTTAAGCAACACACTATCTAATATATTCAATGTGAATCCTAATATTTCATAGTTCACCTGAATATTAATGGCTTTGCAGTATACTCAATCATAACTAGCATTAGACTGAAACGTCACTATTATCAAGTTAATTAAAACAGCTATTGGTGTTTACAAGTAAAATCATGTTTTTTGTTGGGATAAGGTACACTAAAACAAGACTAGCTGTACTGTCAGCAAAACATACCAAGGTTAACATAAGCCAGATAGTTTCACTGACATTCAATACCATATGGTCAATTTCAATGATCTATTCTAATATATGTTAGAATATGCAGAATACATTTGCAGGTGTATAAACCATACTGAAAATTATCTCCAAATTTAGCAATATCTTCTCTGTAGGCTATTAATGAATCGGTAGATTTTCCACAACATTACAAAAATAGTTTAAATATTTTTTAACTTTTACCTTAAGTTACTTTTCTTTACTGTATATTTTTTTGCATAATACTAATTTCCTATTTTATGTTCTAGTCTACTTCCTTAATAGATTGTATACTTGGTTTCTGTATCTTTAAGTAAACTGATATGATTAGAACATGGTGTCCTTTATAAAAATGCTCACAGTAACATTATATATATGATTAAAAAAAATACTAGACTTTAAAAGTACTTGGTCAATTACCTTCATATTTCAGCAGTTTGAAAGTACATTTTACTCAGTGTAGGTTTTTTTGGTTTGCTTTTTGTCTGTTTTTAAAGCAGGATAAATTTACCTTCATCAATATCTGGAGGAAGCCCACCAACAAAAACCTTTCGTGAGAAGCGTTCTATACGTTCTCCATTTTGATGAGCTGCGTAACATGTTGGAGAATTTAAAACACCGACTTGATCACTGTGACCATCATCCAACAGGCTATCATCTATTGGAAATAGGGAGGATCGACCTAAAATATAACAACAAATATAAATTGACTCTCATATATTAGAAAATAATAATAGAGTCAAACATACCGATGTCAAGGGTTAGACACTAAGATGACCCTAGCATAAAAATGAATGGAAATACAGACAGTACAGAGAGAAGTGATTTCACTATGACTAAGAGATAAAGTCACTGAGCTGTGGAAGTGGTTCAGGAACAGATGCTTGAGAATTTACCCTTAAAAGAATATGTTTTACTTAGTAGGTGGGGCCAAAAAAACCAACACAACAAAACAAATAAGCAAACAACAATCACTCTGAAACAACTACGTGGGTTCGGGAGCCCCAGAAAAAAATATACCTTTCTATGACCCCAAGGAAGACAAATGAGCACCTGAGATTTAGGGAGGATCCAAACTACAAGGGAGGCCGGAAACCAAGGATGGGAAATGAAAGAGAAACAGTGGAAAGGAAAGAGACAAAGAAAGTCACATGGTGGCTGAATATAAAGGAGTAAATGTCAAACACAGGCACAAGGAGAAAATGTGTTAAACCACACAAAAAGCTTCTAGTGCTGACTGGGTGCTGCGAACAGACACACAGTAGAAGAAACAGATTACAGAAACGAGAGTGATCTTTTCAAGAAAACAGATTTCCAAGGAAAAAAATGTGTACTCTAACTGATGAAAATTCCAGAGCTATGAGGACGGACGACAGCTCCTCAGCAAGCATGGAAGGCATAGGACTTTCATCATGGAAAGTAGGAAGAGGGAGAAAGCAAAACAGCCCGAGGACAGAAGCATCGAAGGAAGATCAGGAGGGAAGAAGGAAAAAAAGAACCATCAGGAAAAATGAATGATAAGTTCACGAAACGAGAATTGTGTTTGAGGTTATTGGCATATTTGATGGCAGCCGTTTTCACCAGGCTGCTCAGGTGCCACGTGCAGTGATATGTCTGTTGCATGTGTTTAGTGCAATACGGATGTCAAAGGAAGCCTAGTCTTCAGAAATGGACTACAGAAGCAGCAAAGTTCACCATGGGAATTGTGTTCGTTGCTGACACTATATAGACATACATATACTTACATATATACATTTACATATATATACATAAACATATATACATATATATGTTGGATATAAGTGTGTAAAATTTATACGCTACAACAACAGAAGAAAGATCCTACAGGAAAAAGGAATTACTCAACAGATAATATCAATTGAAATTGAATTTCAATTGTTCTGAAAGAAATCCATTCTGAGTAACTATTAACTTAAATTTCTAAATTTCCTTTATCAGAAATAAGGTCAATGAGAAATAAATGTCTCTATTTTCTTTGAGATTAATAGAAAAGAATCTTCAACTTTAACACCTGGGCCAGGAAGGATTCTGGTTTTGCTATTTCTTACAATTTGGATTTTCAGATTAGAAATCTTCCTTCCCTCCTCTCATCCTTTCTCTCCTTCCTTCTTTTTTTCCTTTGATAAAGTGACACCATCAATATCTATTAAAATTTATATTAATTGTACATCAATTAACTGCCCAATTTATCTTATTTAATTGAATAAATCTACATTTTAAAGAGAGTAAGATGAGTAGGGAAACAACTGCTTAGATTTAGAAAAATAAAAATGACTAATCCAAATGCTGGACTGAATTTAGACATACTAAATTAGACATGCAGAATATTTTGACCACAATTTCATTTTCAAGTATTTTTACGCAAACTTAACAGACAATAAATACAATAAACAAAAATCTAAATGACTTTTATTCTGATTAAAAAAAAAAAGACATCACATATATTTAGAATCTAAAGAGGAATAAGAGGTGACCTAAAGCAACTTAAGATTTTTATGAACTACAATATGATACATTAACATACACAACAAACGCACTGCAGCAATACTAACAGTCAGTTAGTAACTGAGTATTGTGCTTACTGTAACCATATGCACAATGTATGATCCCTTAACCAAAGTTCAGCTGCACAACAGATGCAGCACAATGGCTAAGAACATTTTCCATGCTACCCTGAAGCTGAAGATACATCAGAATCTTCATTTCTAGAAAACAGTAATTGCTGTATTTCAAAAAGTGAAAAAGAAAAAAAATGATGAATTTTAATACTCATCTGAAAGAAGTAATAGGATATATAGATCATTGATTAAAAAACTAAGAATATGAAAAGATACTCCAAGTTCATCATTTTAGTCATTAGGAAAATCAGGCTGGATTCACAATGATATTGGTATTATGGTTCCTTCTGGCAATTATCAATAAAAATAAATAATTGATAGAATCTATAATCAGTAATTTGGATATTTTTAGTAGGAAACTCTTAAGCCTCCTTTCAACAATTATAATTCAGGTTACACATTTCAAACTGCTATTAAAAAAGGATTAGAAAATACATAGATTTTGTTGTTGCAGTAGTTGTTTATATATATATTTATTCCAGTAGCACTGGAACCTGGAATCTGAGCTTGGCCATCTCCCTGCTCCATCTTAAGTACCTGTTTGTGTGTAGGCAGCACATATGTACGCATGTCAGAGAAGCTGATGTGGTGCTTTGCTAACATATTCAGATACTGTTGCATTTGACTTTTTAGATTTTGAACTTATTCTGGAACTTCAGAACAAACATTTCTCAACATGACAATGTGGGGGTATGGGAAGAACAACATTTGCATATCTTAATCATTTTATAGATTGAATCTAAGCAGGATTCTTCAATTTTATGAATATCATTGTAACATTTTAAAATATGAAAGCACATATATTTAAAGTTAAAGGAAATTTGAATATTCTTCCTATTTCCTAGGATGAAAGCTGTAAATAGCCTCCAGCATGACACAAGGATTTATTTTTTAATTATCAAGACAGTAGAGGTAGGTTCAGGATTGGTTTCTCTTGAGTACCTACCACCAGTTTGCACAAGCAGTCACTCATCTGGTATGTTCCTCCAAAGGAGGGAAAGAGCTACTACTTAATGTACAACAATTATTTGAAGATATTTTGCCCCAATAATATTTTTCCCCTTTTCTTACAAGATAAAGAGCCAAGGAAATCAATACTAGGCTAGCAGTTTGCATCTTGGAAAACTTAATTACCAGGTATATTTCCCTTAAAATTAAATTTATTGTAATTTTATTTTCTTTAGAAATTCATATGGCAGGGTTATAGTTTGTGTAACAGCCTCTTTGGGGCTGTAAAATTTTACAAGCAGTATATTCTGTGCTATAACTACTCAACTCTAGTATCACATAGCTCAAGGTGACCAAAGTGGGAAATAAACAAACAAACAAACAAAACGAATGAACATTAGGTAATGCTAGTGCAGCTACCAAAGCTAACACTCTTCAGACACATTAGGCCGTGCCCAGAGGCCATGGCCAGCTATCCCTATGTGGAGCTACTACACTGGTGGTTTTTTCTTCATGCTTCTGAGATTTTGCCCTTTGTCTGATGACTATTATAATTAATTATCAAAAATATGGAAGGCAGAGCATTGATACCCTCTACAAGATTATTGGAAAGAAAATCGGGGAAATATATAATATATTCTATATTAAACTGTTAATAACTCTTTGTATATAGTGGCATGTAAATAACTCTTTGTATATAGTGGCATGTAAATCTAAACAGCTATTGTGCATATACCAAACCTTATCAACTAAGCATCTAAAACTGGCTCCCTCTAAAATTATTTCTCTTATCTTTTCATTCAAATGCAATATACCAACTTTAGGGTTAACTGACCCCCCTCCCCCGATGCTTCCTTAGTACATTAATTAAAAGAGTTCTTTATTTCTATTATTCAAATATTCCTATATGCATTTTTATTTTTCTAGAAATAGCTGTTTATTTCTCTATCAGAAGGACAGATTGTGACAGGGCTTAAATAATCTTACAGAGCTACTAACACAATCCTGACCCTATTCCAACCCAGACCAGAGCAGTATGTCAATTCTTAGAACAGGATGGAAGAAACACTAAAGAAAACAGCCACCGCAAGGGAAAGGCAGGGTTCCCGAAGTAAAGAGCTTCAGTGTGCCCTGCTCTCCTAATGCTGCAGAACTTCCCATTGCACCGGGCTCCTGACATTCAGAGAAAGGTATCTCTAGTTTTGCTCATTATTTTTGATATAATTATACTTTAATCATCCCTAAAGTATATTTCATAAATCAGTACCTAGAGCCAGCTTTAGTTAAAGTTCTTGTTGGCATTATTAAGGAACTGAAAATATATCAAAGACATTTATTTTGGCAGTACTTTGGTTTCACTACAGCCAAGTGGGAAGTCTTTAAAAAAGAAAGTGCTGCTTGTTGCTGCACTGAAAGGTCAGGCAAAGGTGGGAAGGAAGAAAACACTTCTAAAGTGCACTGGTCAAGGGGAGGGGGTCAGACTGCCTTCTGACATTTGAGGCTGCCCCACCCCCATAGCATTGGAGCTGACAGGACTTGGGTTTGGCCATTTGCACCAACTCATTTTGACACATCCCTCATGAACAGAAGCTTTATTTATTCTAACCAAAAAGAATGACCAAGATGGACACACGACATTTCACTAGCCTATCAAATCTATAGCACAAGTTCATAATAGGGGTGACTCGAGGGGTTGGAGACAGCTAATATATCAGCGTGAGAGGGAAATGAAGAGAAAGCAGAAAGACAGGCTACCATCTCTATTCCTTTCTGAACTGTTCTTCTGGTGTGCAGGTTTTTCTTTTTTCTTTTTTCTTTCCTTTTTTATGTTTTTTTTAAAGATTTATTTATTATTATATGTAAGTATGTGTAAGTAGCTGTCTTCAGACACACCAGAAGAGGGCATCAGATCTCTTTACAGATGGCCACGAGCCACCATGTGGTTGCTGGGATTTGAACTCAGGACCTTTGGAAGAGCAGTCAGTGCTCTTAATCGCTGAGCCATCTCTCCAGCCCTAAAATATTTCTTTTACTTACCAAGCCAAGGTACTTTCAGATTCAAATAAAACCACACAGCAGCTAGCTTCAATGGTAAACCTTTCATCTGACCATCCAAACTGGAAGTGCAGCAGTGGATTTATGTACTCTCTAGAGGACTACAACTCTATTACGGCCACCATGTACAAACCTGAGGAAAAAGAGGCTGCAGCTCCCAGCTGTTGTGGAGGAGCTGCCAGTTCAGGACAAGAAACTTATGGAGCCTTCCACCTTGAGCTGAGGCAGCTCTGAAGTGGAGCGCCGCCTCTCTTTACAGCTCCCAAGAGGAGACAGACACAGCTAGGAAGGCAGCAAGTCCAGGTCTGAGTAGCAAGGAATTACATGTCTATTTTCCTTCTCTGTATTATTGTCTGCAGTTACTGACCTAAGCTATAATAAGATAACCACTGAGTAGGATACCTTGCTCTTTAAAATTTAGCACATTGTGTTTATATGAGAACATGCCCAACTGACTTAATATAAGTTACAGGAGATAAAACATATAAGGTGTCTGACATGAAAAGAATTCTAAACTGCTCTATCATTTTAAAATCACACCCTCCTCATCACAGATTGGTAAATATTTTCAAGGGATCAAGGTCCCACACGCTACTGTCAAGTGATCTAGAACACAGATCTGAAAATAGGTATGAATGTGTAACCTTCCCACTCCATTCCAGCTCACTAATAGCAGCCTGTACAAAATTACTTGGCCTCACTCTTGTCCAGTTTTTTAGAAACCTAAAGAACCCAAAGATTCAGTCAAGTATTTGGAGAGTCAAGACTCCAACAATGAAATTAAATTGAAATATGAAACAGGAGCTACCGCTTAAGAACATAAAACACCGGCATTAGTAACTAGTTTTGCCTTTGTGTTGGGAGAAACACTTATCAACAGAGAGGACACTACCAAATACATGTCAAATATAACCAAGAGCACAGTTAAGACTGTCTATCTTCCATGGCTTCAGGGAAATTCTAGAGGGGAGAGCAAACACTTGTTATTCAGTGTGCGAAACTGTATACTATCAGGTATGGCTCACTGCTCTCTCTACTCATGTGGTTTTGCTTCTCCTGCTACCTTTCCTTCCTTTCAACTTCTGCACATGGTAAAGGAAGAGAGGAGGTTTCAGCCACAGGAGGTGTTCCTGCTTTTCCAGGAAGGTCAGTTGTAGCCCCATGCCACAAAGCCTTTTTCCTTGGACCCAGTATGACTGCTCATGGAAATCCTGTTGTAAGGGAGGAGGTGGGTATGCAAGGGTAGAGAAAGGGGCTGAAGAGGATCTCAGCTTCACAGAATCTATGACAGAACATGAGTTCTGTCAATGATGACAGTACTCTACTTACACTGGTGTCATTTCCAACTGAGTCAAAAACAAACCAGGGTCATTGATAAGAAAATGGTTATAGAGTAGAAAATCACATCACATGTCACTCTGGTTAATACTAACAACTTATTTCTTAAGGAGATATACAACAGCCTTATTTTAGAAGATACAGACATAATTTTTAATAAGAGTTAAAAATTTGGACAGTTTAAGAAGGACAGATTTTATTTAACAAATATTAGTATGAAAATACACCCTTAGAGGTTAAGAGTTAAAATTTTGAAGTTGGTAAGTGCTCACATCAACATGTGATTCTTCTTTGAGCTTTCAGACATTGTATAAAAAAATTCTGAGATCAGTAATTATGACATTGATCAACACAGCCCAATTAGAAACAGATGAACTATAGCAAACAGAAAGGAATTACCTCGTCTTCGCCCATAACTCCTTGCTGCATGTAAACAAAGGACAAATTATAAAATGTTAGAACTAAAGATAAGCCCACACATACAAATATCCATGATATGAAGTTATGTGGGCATTTAGAAAATGTTACTTTAAGACCAATGATAAGGTCAGTACTTAAACTTTGCATATTTTACCATTTACAAAGCACTTATACATACACATATATACAGATATGCATGTGATATGTGTCAGATATACTCTTTACAAGCTTTTTATATATATGCCATCTGAGTCGCCTAAAGCTGTAAAGTTAGACAGAAACACCAATTTTTTTTAAAACTCACAAATACTTGTTTCACCTAATCACGATAGAAATATTTAACAATTTACAGGTAAATAGTTCCCAAAATAGTTTTCTTAATGAATGAATTAACTTGAATTAAATTCCTATTTTTCTTCTTCTGATAAAATAGTATGGTATAAATTGTTCACCAGCTATGTAGAACCAGTGTATGTTGCAGCCAATGCTGACAAGGCCATACCAGGAAATGCAGATGGTGAAGAAAGTTCATTTTACTGAGTTATGAAACCAAATACTGTACCCAAAGCTGAGTTCAAAGCCAATTAGGGAAACAGAGACTGCAACAAATGACATAAATGACACTTTCTAGTCTTCTGACATATAAGAACTACTGACTATGTCTGCCTCTAGATAAAAAGGCATTCTAGTGCAAATTGAAATGACTACTCTCATAGAATGACAAATGCTAGCAATATAAGGTAGAACGGAGCTGGCAGTTTACACTGTTCCCAAGGATAATGTATGAATGTGACTTCTTCACAGAAAGTTAACAGTGTTGAGAAAAATCTTTTCCTCAACCAGTGGACTAAGTAAGTGCTTTAGCCTGATAATTTATATGACACAAGCAATAAACAAAACAAAGTGAATGTTAGAAGACTAAAGTCTTAATTCATGTTTACAGATTGGGGAAGCAAGAAAAATTCCATGTTGAATAAATCTGAATTCAAATTTGTATTAGAAATGTATTTGCTCTAAAGTATAAAACTTAAAGGTTAAAAGATGTATTTCACGTACTAAGTATGTTCTGTGTTATGTAAGGCTTAAAAATTTCTTGAACTGTACAGTAAGGCTTTGCTCTAAAGAAATGTTCCTCTATGCTAACATGGCTTTAATTCTCCTACTATAATGAGTAGGGAAGGAAAACACGTCACCTCTTAGTCATTTCAACCTCCCAAAAATTAGTTGGCTGGCCTCAGGCCTCTACCACTCTTTCATGCAGACTACCAGCATTATCTCTGTCATCATGGTACACAGTCAATCTGTTCTTGAGCACCAAGAGACTCAAAGACTATTCATGTACACCTTACTTGACACATGTGTTAGTTTAGGGTGAGGGCAAAAGTAAACCAAACTTTTAGAATTTTGTTTAATTCCTCTTAGACTTAAAGAGGCTTTAAAAATAGTTTCACCTCAATGAGAAACTAGAAAATCAGACTGATAAAGGTATCTTAAACATAGCTATTAAGTGAAAGAATAAAATTCCTTCAAGTCTTAACAGCTACAATAAATCTTCCAGTGGTCAACAGGTCCCAATGCATTGCATAGCAACACCTCAAGAGTTAGGTCTCTTGCTTTTCCTAGGGGTGGCCCAATAATATTTAAATTAATTTTACTATGGATAATTTCAACCATGGTCCAAGGGATCAAAGATTCATAAAACAAATGAAAACTATTTTTTAACAAATTTGAAATCAAAACATCAATTGTGATGAGCTTACAATGTGGCCGACAATTCCTGACCTATACGGTTATACTTTTAGATGGGACTACTAAGTACTAAAATAGTAAAAACATGTATAAATACTTACAGCATCTTAAGTTTAATGACATTCCTAGCTTTAAGCATAATTATTTAGAAAATTTTCTTTACTATCTGATACCAGAGGAATTTCAGAATCCTTTAAAGAGTCATTTTACTTATTTTTTGGACAACTCTCAGATTCAAAGTCTCTACATTACCAAAACTAGAACTGTGGCCAGTATGATACTCAGTGGGTAAAAGTACTTGCCATGCAAGCCAGAAGACTTGAGTTTAATCCCAGGAACCCAAGCTGGAAGGAGAACTGACTCCTGACAGTCATCCTCTGACCTCCTGGAGGGGGCATATGGTATATGAATACATGCTGGGGGGAGATTAATAAGTAAAATAGAATTGTCTACAAATGAAGCTAAACTATGGGAAACATTTCTTACCCTATCATGGAAACCCCCATTTTGGTACCACTGTAGTACAAATGAGGAGTCTAATACACGTTTCTATGGGGAGTTCTGGGGTCTGTTTCAGGGTTAACTCTGCAGCAGAGTAGTCAAAAGAGATGGCTTTAACATGAACACTATGTGTTTAAAAAGTTTACTTTAAACAGTTTGAACTTACAAATAAGAATATGATTTCAAGTGATTTATTCTTCAAAATATGTTTTATAAAACATTTATAAAGAAGTAACTTTAACTCTTCATGGATTGCTGGTCCCCTTATGTATAAAAGAGGCTCTGGGGTAGCTTGAAGACTTTTATAGAAAGGACTATAACATTTGGGGTAGGTTACCGAGGATGTTCTTCAGGGTCTAACCAGATGACACTAAGGAAACATAACAGTTGTTTAGGGACTTTGTGACTTAAGTACTGGTTCTCAGCTCAGTGCAGCTAGATTACTTCAGCATAGGAGGAAAAATACAAAATAAGCTAGAAATAGAGGTTAACATTCTGTGGGTGAGAAGCTAAAGCAAGTATTATTTCTCTAACATTAACAGGGCAAAACTAAAGAAAAATACCATGCTTTAATGACAGTTCTTTTCAAAATCCCACATCACCATCCACTGCATTCACTCTCCCTGGTGTGAGCAGCCTCGGCATAAGGTCACCCATGTTTCCTCACTTCATAAATTGATATAGTAGATTTAGATCATCTACCTTTAGAAGTACAGCATCAATAATGGGCTTGTTTTCTTGACACAGGGTCTCATCAAGCCAAGCTGGCCTCAAACTCACTGTGCTGCTGAGGATTATCATACCCTCCTGATTCTCCTGGTTCTAACTCCCAAGTGCTAGGATAACAGATATGTACTACCATGTATTGGGTAAATTTCCTTAATTAAAAGGTACCTATGATTCATTTCACCCCCCAAATAAGGCAAGCTCTTGATCACATAAATGGTGTATAAATGGATAATAAATGCAAATTTAAACTTCAAACTAGGTTGCTAATACTAGGTCCCTCAACTCATACTTTGTTCTGTCTGTTCCCCTTTTGTGTAAATGTACGAATAAAAATATCTCATTTTCTTTTGGGAAAGTGGAGGAAAATGCTATTCAATCCAAACAATATAGTTGACATATATAACATTTTTCCTTATTACTGCAGAAAATACATATTTCTGCCACTGGCGCTATTCTTTTCCTGATATTACACGTTAGGTTTATACACTCAAAATATAAACATTCTGTCATCCTAAATAATTAAAACTGATGTTTTAAACAGTCTATACCTGCATATAATGTGACTTTGTTAAAAAGCCGATGAACACTAAATAGAGAGATATAATAGTGGCTTACAATAATAGTCTTTAACCATCAAGTCAATTTTATTTCAAACTTATCTGAGGAACATAGTCTATTCAGAAACAGGAGCCTCTCTCTTGGTTATATTTATATGCCTTTTTTTCCCCTTTTAAGGCAAGGATAGAGGAAAGGTGCTATGCACACTAGGCTAGTCTCCAACTAACATATCTGCTAGCCTCTGCCTCCTGTGTGCCACAATTAATGACTCTAGGCTCCAGATTATATGGCATTTTAGATTTAAAGCTTTGAATCTATACAACCCCATGAACTATGTGGGTGCTGTGCTTTTTCTCATGCTAAGGGACATCTGAGTTATGAGTTTGGTCAAGGCTCTCCCTAGTGCAATGCTGTATGATCAGTGTCCTGACTAACTTTCTATTCCCCCAGATTTATTTAAAGCTTTGTCTGGAAGTTTTAACCACGACATATAATTACCTCCTAAGGAGTTATAAGGCTTTTCTAATTTTAGTATAACTAATTTGCATTGTATCACTGCTATTTATATTGTATTATGTTTAATTAAAGAATTCAGACTTGATACAATGTAATCATTGATTTCTGTCAGATATCTGTTTTCTCAAAAATACTACTTAATTTCAATAGCCATGCATTTGTTTAATAATATATCTGTGTATTATTGAAATTTATCCCATCTACCCCATGGAGCAAAGGTCCCGCACTGCAGCAAATTTAAGGGACCCAAACCTTTTCCTTACATACAACTTCTAATAGAGCTTCTTCCTATTGGTTTTCCTGTAATAATAAAAACAAGCTTTTTGCTTATCATATCCAATACCCTTGCAATAGCTGAAAACACCAGGTATGTTGTCTGTTCATCACATGACAACCTCCCAGATCCTTGTCTGTTCACAGGACTTCCACTCCTCCACGATCTTTCACACTGTTTTCCATTATTAACTCTCCCCAGTTAATATGTACTCATAAAACTGTTCTAAATACGTGCATGAATTGACTCAGTCCGCACAGCAGTCCCCCGAGGCAAGCAGTGTGCTCTGGCTTAGATATTAAGGAATGAAGTCAAGGTCAAGTATGCTGTTCCAGGCTGTACAGAAAGGTGAGCTGCTATCAGAATCTCTGATGCTATCTACACACCTCCACCAAACACGGCGATGCAAAATGTATCACTAAATGCTTATCTTTAAAGTGAACACAGTTAGCTATACTTACAATAGAAGAATTACAGTGGCTAAACAACTTAACCAACTGATCTTCAGTGAATTACATCTAGACAATAAGATGCTATACTTTCTTCAGAAGTCAGTAATATTTAGTAAGTATTTAATACAGAAGGAGTCTTGTGCTAACACTTAATCCCCTGATTTTCTGGGAACATAACATGCTAGGAATATAACTAAATATATATATATATGCATTTATTAAAGAAAACTTTCTCTTACCTCCGAGCGCTGTTACTTCCCTTTATTTGATGACCTTCATTTCTCATTCTTTAAGACTTCCTCACCCCATGGCTATACCCAACTAAGTGACTTTTGTTTATTAACCTCTAACTCTTCATCCCCAAGTTACAAACTCTCTTTTCCTGACCTGAATACATATTGATATCAGAGTCATTACTTTCTTTTCCTTCCCTAGTCACTTGCTAAAAAGCTCAGCTTCCAGGTTGTCTTTCTTCACTGAGTAAGCATTATGGTCTCAAATGGCAGAATACTAACAGTGCTCATATTTAGAAAATAATAAAACAAAATTAGCATATTTTCTACTAGATATAACCTGATATGAGGTATTTCCTGAAATAAAATATTCTCATTCTTCTTTATGAATAATAATTTAGTCAAGATTCATAGGACCTTAAGCAATTTGCAAAAGCAACTAATTAACAGTTTAGTGTAACAAGAACCAAGCCAAACAAACCAAAAAGCAAAAACAAACCAAACTGCAGAACCATTGTGCCTTTCCAGTGTCCTTGCTCACATGACTGGCTCTGTGCTGTAATCATCTGGGCTACTCTCTAGGCAACAACATAAGATTGCTGTGAATAATGTAACTCAGACGTCTTTGCAGGCTACCAGGCTACCTTCTTTCAAATGTATTCTAACACATGAAAATGAAAATTTTCAGTGACTTTTTCAGAAGTTAAAATAAAAGTGATTTATTTTTATTTCCAACACAGAATATTTGAGGGAAGTGAATCTATATATATAGTTTATTGTTACCAAAGCCTATCATATTTCACAAATGGAATGGACAAAACATTAACAGTAAGCTAGTTTGCTATTTTAAATTCAGTTTCAATAGCACCATGTTAGTCACAGACTGAGAAACAAAGACAAGATAGATAGAGAAAGAGGAATTAAAAAGGTCCCTGAGGAACGTTTCAGGCATCCTCTTTCTACAGAAGTTCCAGTACTTAAGACTAGGTTACACTAGGCTGCTATGTGTTAGGGAACTCTATGCATCATAGTCAGACTGTGAACATCCCTGCCCCCATTCCTGTATACTCCCGTCTGTCACTCTCGTCATCATCCACATGGTCTAACTTTGCAGTGGCCTCACTTTCAGATTTGCTTCCACAACTTCAATACATCTTATTTCAACAAAGCTTTAATTGTATAAGAGCCAAACCAACATAATAATGTGATTTTAAACAAATATTACTTTTAGTTCTCCCTCTTTTGACTTTCCTTGCCTGCCTCTAACTCAAAATTATTCCTGAAAATCACCTCCCCCATTCCCATTCCATGCTCATGTTTAAGCTACATCCTGTGACTAGATTAATATATTAATATTTGTCCAATACAGAAAAAGAAACTTTAATCAAAGTTTTTCTTTTCTGACTGATAAACTCCTAACTTCCAATTAGAATATGTTAAATCAGTGAGATTACTAACATTTATAAATTCACCAGAATATTCCTTAAAACAAACACAAGGGCTTATACTGAGTACTAGGGTCTATGTACTTTGCAAACTTTTATCTCACTTAATTTTTGGAAGCTGTGAGATTCTATCTCCAGTTTACAGAGTGGGAAGTAGGAAACTAAAATTGAAGTTACTTGTCCTAGGTCATAGTTTGAAACAGAACCCCAACATTCTAACAGGGATTGCTCCTGAGGTTGAGATGGCTGAATTATATTGCTATAAATAAACTTCTCAATGACTATTCTTTTTTTTTTTTCAGGACAAAACACATAAATGCCTAATTGCCACAGCATTTTTTCATTTTTGTACAAGCTGAGACTTCATTAAGTTGCCCAGAATGGTGTGTATGTGATGGCCCACATGATGCTTACCCCACCATCCTGCATAGCTGGGACAATAAGTGAGTCCTGCCCTGCCTGACCACAGGCTTATTTTATAAACTGACTCTGCTGTCTGTATGGGGATGTTCAGGGGAATATGTATATAATCGTCTTCATTTGTATGAACCAAATGAAAACAAAAAATCTTTGGTAAAACTTACCATTTAACATTAACAGATTGTCGGTTCCTGGATGTGGATAGCTCAAACGACCTTGAATAAAACAAGAAAAGAAGAATTTGAAGATTATGAAGCTCTTTGAAAAGAAAACAGGTTAGAGGGGTAAGTAGGGCTAAGCACTGTAAATTTATCAAACTTAAAATGTTAATCTTTAACTCAAGATATGTTAACTTTGAAACCTGAAAACAAAAGGAGAAAGGTAATCTTGGTTCCCAAGCCATAGACCACAGCGTGATTTGAGATCAAATGAGAATACAACAGTGCCTATCTCTATCTGAACTTTAAAAGCAGCAAGGCTGCCCTAGTCCTGAGAACATAGTACAGGTGGTTTTAAAATGGACTCAAGAAGTTTGAAATTTTCTCTAGTTTTTTTTCTTGCCAAAAACAAAGCTTCAAGGAAATGTACTTACATTTTGAAATCAATAACTACAATATGAAAAGTGAGTATACCTTTTAAATTTTTTACTTAATGTAGTTTTATACTGTCATATTTAAATAAAGTCAAAGACATCCTATGATATTATAATTATATCTCTCATTTAGAGTTTAAAAATTATTTATGAAGAAAAATCAAAAGCACTAAGGCTTGTAAGAACAGAAACAAAGTGTCTGCTCTATGTCACCTTCTTGAAGACTGTATAAAATTTGGAGACAACAGTTTGCTACAAAGACAGTATACTGAAAACATTGGAGCAACAGGATATTCGATTGGCTAATGCCATCACCAAGGATGACAGTTACTGCAGCTCATTAAAATGCAGATTTTTCCCTGGTATCTGACTCTGATGCTTTTTTTTTTTTTTTTTTTGGTTTTTTGAGGCAGGGTTTCTCTGCGTAGCCCTGGCTGTCCTGAACCTCACTCTGTAGACCAGGCTGGCCTGGAACTCAGAAATCCGCCTGCCTCTGCCTCCCAAGTGCTGGGATTAAAGGCGTCCGCCACCACTGCCTGGCCTGATGCTTTATTTTTAAGGCTACATTAAAATTTAGTACTAGGGTTGTATTCTAGTCCCCTTTGCATAGGTCTTCTTTAAAAGGACAGTAATCCTACATGAAATTCACTGCCATGAGAAGCGTGAGCATAAGCTTTTGATTTTGAAATAATTATTTAGAGTGCTTTATCCCTTCTACTACCCTAGCTCAAAACTCTGAAAAGACTTAACATATCCAAATATATTCTACAAGCCAGAGATTGTGGTTTTCTTTGTATTTATGAAATTAATTGATTACCTACTAAGATAAGAATAATTGGCAGATAATCCAAATTTGATCATAAATATATGTACACATTCACATATTAATGATGTAGAGATTCACATATAAACATATATAAAATGATCTCTTGAACATTTTGATTTCTGATTCCATACAGTGAACTAAAGCCACTTTTCCCTTAAAAGGCTATTTTACCACCTCTTATTTACTCCCAAGTTTCATGAAAGAAGACATTAGCCAACTAAATGAACTGTTAAATACAGCTTCCATACGCTAGAAACATATAATTATGTCTACTGTTCTAAAACTGTGGTCTGGAGTGAGAATCAGAAAAATACACAGAGTAGGTACAAAATAGAAAGATCTAGGAAATACAGTTTCTTTGAACTGAATTTTAGTAACATGTCATAAAACTTTTAATAGAGTCACAGTTTATTTTGGACATCAGGACTTTCTTAAGTAAGAATTAAGTAGTAAGAACTATGCATGTACAGTACATCACAAAAGAAAGCACAAAGGAATATTTAGCTATATCCAGGAATGTAAAACTCTGTGCTACAATGTCATATTAAGTAAGCAGGGCCTTTTTACTGAGGTTTTCTTCTACCTTAAAGACAGATAACTTTATGTTGACACAAATTTCTTGTAATAGATGCACTATAAAAAAAAATCTTGGAATGTGAATGGACTTAAAAAGGCATAGAAAACAAATTCACCATTAAGAAACTATTTGCAAATGAGTATATATTTGCATTTATGTTCTAAAATATTAGAGATCATAAAGTAATAACTCTTCACAATTAAATGAGCAAATATAGACTCAAATTATCTATTTATTTACCCTCTACTAGAGTGAAAATGGTAATATAAATTTCTAAGTTAACTTTCATAGTTATTTTTATTTATAAGATCAAAACCACTTGCACATGGTACCTGCCAATTGAAATAATGATCAACATCTGTAGGCTTATTATATGCAAGGAGTTTTTATAGTTCTCAACTGCCAATTACTTTATCCTGCTAACAATCCCTTGGATTTCATATTTTCTTTGCATTTTTATGAAAACACTTTATCATAAGAAAGATTAAGTCACTTGCTTGAGGTTTCATCATTGGCAGGAATGTTTGATACGAGGGAAACGATCTGGCTTGATTCTTTTATTGACGGCCTAAGACTGACTTCCTATTGATAAGACGATATAGGAAAAGGCATGCATAGAGGGATGTACACCACTTAAGCTTCAGTACAAAATAATACATAAAAGAACAGTGCTTTGAAATAATCCCTTACTATTAGTCTAAAAGGCTGGTGGTGCACAAACTGACTGACTCTGGTGCTTAACTAGCAACAACAATTTCTTTTATGAAAAAAAGGCGCAAAACATAAAAACTATACTTCTCAGTTTTTGCCACTCTGTGTAAGATCTGGACAGAGAATAAAAGATAAAAGTGGGAGGTAGAATTTTTAAAAAATATGCTTTAAAAGGGAAAGACTTTTTTTTTTTTCTGTTTGCTGAGATGCAGACAGATGGCTAAACTACGGGAGTCTTAGGCCAGGAGGCACAAACAGGATGTTCCAGATAACAGAAAATGTGAAAAGGAACTTAGACATCTGTTTTAGCCACTATCCTAAACACACCATAATCAAGGTACTTTTTATAAAAGGCATTTAATCGGGGGCTTGCTTACAGTTGCAGGGGTCAGTTCATTATCATCATGGTGGGGAACATAAGAGATATGGAAGCATAGTGCTGGGGAAGTATCTAAGAGCTACACCCCAAGGAACAGGAACAGAGAAGTAGGCACCAGGGAGGGCCCCAGTGACTCACCTGCTCCAATAAGGCAACATCTCGTCAGATTTCCCAGTCTACCAAGGGTTAATGAAGTATTCAAATATATGAGTCTATGGGGGCCATTCTTATTCATTTGGCATATTCGGCATGCTCTACTCTACAAAAAGAACCTCCATCTCACTGAAACAATTTTAGTTTCCTGATAACCCACAGCATCTAAGTTTATGAGATTAAGTCACTCCTTAAAATTATAAGCAAGGTTATAGAATGATCATTTCACAAAGGGTTTAATACATCCACAAATAATGAATATGTGCTACTTCTAGGCAATCTCCTTTTAGCATTAACATGGGCCTGGCATTAAACATGGCTTAATGAGTAAAGTTACTTGCTACCAAGCTTGAAGACAAGAGTTGACTCCTGTGACCAATTTGGTGGAGGGAGGGAACCAACTCCCACAAGTTGCTCTGACTTCTAAATGTATACTGAACTAATGGATACATGCCCATGCACACACACAGGCACATACACACAGGCAAATGCTTGCATAGACACACACAGATAAATACATGTAAAAATTAACCATATTAATGTAGAATACTTTTAAATGCATATTTTTAAATGTTACATGTCTACAAAAAGACAGAGGACTTCTACCGTCATTAAATCATTTATTAGACTATTACCATTTTAAATAATGATGCATACACACACACACACACACACACACACACACACACACGCGTGCATGTATACCTTAGCTCATGTTGGCCATTTAAATATGTACTCAGCAAGTGGTTGTGTACTGACAACTAAAAACAAGCTACATCTTGCTTGGACAAAGTATCAGAATCCATTATAATAAGCAGCTGGCACCTTGTCCTCTAGAGGGATGATGCTGGCCTTTTTGCTGCTTCTCTAATGTGTCAGGAATCCTCCCATTGGAAGATATTTCTACTTCTGATTTCTGCCAAGGGTCGCACCCCTCAGCACAGTCAGATCTCTAAGTGCTAGGCAGCATCATATGTCACTGTGTTCCCAACAGCAGCTTTTTTCTTCCTCTATCTCCACATCTCATTTTAAAAAATTATCTAACAGTTTTCACCACTGCTTTTTTTTAAAACAAAAGATCTACTAAGAGCAGAGTTTCCACTTCTGTTACTGTCTTTTTAGCATCTACAACAGAATGACATATAATAAGCTCTCAAATACTTGTTGAATGAATATATAATTTTATTCTATGATGTGAAACACAAATTTGACTAAAAGCAGTTACCTAAAGACATGCTGTATGTTGATATCAGAAACAAAGTTAACAAGAATAACAAAACACAGAGACTAAAAGTGGTGCTTTTTTAATCTTTGCCAAGGTAATTTTTTTTCCCAGACTTTAAAGCAAATTTAATGAAAGTAGGAGTATTATCTTATTATTGGTTTTCTCTCTGTATTTTCAGTTCTAATTAACCATGATGCTCTTCTAAATAGCATCATCAATTCCCCCACCCCACCACTCTATCATGCCTAGGACATGCATTACCTCTTTGTTTAATGCATTATGCTATATATGATATTTACCTTTTACCACTTTGTAGACATCTAGAAAATCAGACTACCACAGTGTTACAATATTTATTGAGAGTTTGATGCTATTTTTTAAAAAGCAGTTTTAGGTATCTTCTGCTCTGGATAACATTAATAATTTTAACTTTTTCCTCATTAATGAAGAGAAATTGCTAAAGTTCAATGTCATGCACTTTGCCAACATTCTTTAAGAGAAAACTAAATGATATCACATACTATAGTCATAATGATCCTAGGTTAGAATTAATATTAGACTAATTACAAAGAAGGACACAAAGGCACAGTAGTTAAAAGCGCCAACTCAAGATCTACCAAGTTCTATTACTTACTAGCAATTGACACTTATTAGCAGTTATTAATAATAAGCTACTAACTACATCCAAACATACCATATGGTCAGTTACACACTAGTTGTGGGAACAAATGTCTATGATATGTGGTCAACGTAGAGGTGTTTTAACACCCACACCTACAGATGCTTACCTGAAGACAACTAGCATTCCTTCTTATGAATGTTCAATAGAGCACCGTTCTCACTGGTCGGTTTACCAGTCCAATATTATTTCCACAATGTACACTTCAACTTTACTTCTATGTCTACACATCTTATACAGAGTTTCAAAAATCTACTTTGAATGAATGTAGTCCTTACCAACCTTGAATAATTCCAGCTTCTAATCAGTTCCAGTGTGCATAACAATAATTTCTAACCCCACTTCTCAAATCTTTATGCATACCCCCTAAAGACTTAGTAAGATCATAAAAATGCAAAAGATGCAAAGACCAGACTCCAAGGGAACAAGAGGAACACTGACTTCTAGCTAATAAAAGCCAATGTCCACTAGAGTCAAGTGCTCACTCTTTTTGTGTGTGCGTGGTTTTTTCGAGACAAAGTTTCTCTGTGTAGCCCTGGCTGTCTTGGAACTCACTCTGTAGACCAGGCTGACCTCAAACTCAGAAATCTGCCTGCCTCTGCCTTCCAAGGGATTAAAGGCATGCACCACCACTGCCTGGCTCAAGTGCTCACTCTTAATTCAAGTTCTATCATAATGCTCTCATCTACCCATGTGATTGATGCTTTATGTCTTTGTTCTATCATTATGCTATACTGTAACTATATAAAGAATATCGAGGATCATGTACTATAATGGTTCCAAGCAGAGGGTAACTAAGAGAAAACAAGAAAGAAAACACTAAACTCAAGTAAGAAAATGGGTTACAGGTATTACATTAAGACTAATACAAAAAAATATTAAAATCAAGTTGAGGCAATGGCTATAAACTTTCTACCATGAAAGCATTTGTAAAAATGAAAATAATGCTGATGGCTACCAAAAATAACAAATAAAAATAGCAAATAGAAAAAAAATCTACCATACTACCATCCCAGATTTTGCTTTCAGTATAGCATTCCACATGAGGAATTGTTCCACCATGCAGGGGATGAGCTCATGACCTTAGGAATGCTAGGCAATACTGGACTCCTGAGCTACATCCCTAAGCCCTATACACTTTATAAAACACTAAGGTAAATGCTCTGTGCAAATGTAAAGTAGGCTTGGCTGATATTTGGCAGATTAGGTATGGTAAATACAGTTTTGACTGACAATATTTTTGACTATAGATCAAAGTGCATACATATATGTATGTATATATATATATACACATATATATATAGTCATAAAATCAAATGTATTTAGCATATCCTGTGGAAATACATACAATAGAAATTCATGAGATTTTCATTTAAAAACTGTAAATATATAAAATCCCAACTGGAATGATACATGCTATTATACATGCATAAATACCTTATGCTAGGATTCTGGAAGTACTAAACAGATATTTGTGAAGAGTAGAATTATAATGGAAAATGTTTACTTATATAAATAGTTACTGTGCCTCTATATGCTTGGCATTTCCATAGATATGACAGTACAGTAAAGACAAATACATGGCCTGTGTTCCCATGACATAGTCTCTCTCATTTGAAAGAGATTTAAAACCAAACTAAGAAGTTATTATAGTTGAAATAAATGAAGGAAATCTGATTGTATAAGTCTTTCACACAATATAATCTAACCTACATAGGGAGACCCAAGCTTCCTTGCTAAGGAAGTTCAAGCTGACTAGAAACTACAGCCTTCCAACTAAACATGGAGGAACAAGGACTTTTCATTTGCTTCTTTAGCTTTGTGAATCACCTAAAATGGCTCACCAGAGCAAAGATGAATGGAATGGATCACAGGAGAACCATGCTAACATTTTTTTTGGGGGGGAGGGGGGAGGAATCTGTAAGTTTTAGAAGTGTAACTGACTCTATAAACCGTAAATCATTGAAAACACAACCCCCTGAGATTCTGCATGTGGGGAATGTCATCAGGAAGTAAGCAGACAACTGGTGAGAATCTGCTCTAAGGAACGCTGGCTAACCCTGAAGGCAGAGGAGACGGCAGGACACCAACAAATGCTGCTAACTTTTAAAATCACCAGTCAAATACACAGCCACTTTTTTGTTTCTTCACAGTGGACTACAGAGCTTACACCCAGGTTTGCTCCCTAGAGCACAGTGAAAGACCTAGACACAGACAATATTGGTATCATGAGCTTCCTGCAGTCCCTACTAGTTACACCCAACTGCATGCACAGAGCTTCCCATTCCCACCTTAATATTTTGCTTTGAGGTATGGATAGTAAACGGGCTCAGCATCCAGCATGAAAGTAAAACAAGCAGAAGAAAAAAAAAAAGAGACATAGAGAAAGCATAGGTAACAATATAAACTTAAATGGTCTCCACACAACACACTGTGTACCAGGCGACTAATACCAAATAAGGTTAAAAGGTGCACTAGCAAAATTCTGAAAATTGCCTAAGAGGGTAATAAAGCTGCAGTCACGTGGCCTGAGAGCGACTCTTCAGGTGCTCAGAGGTAAAACAGTGAGAGCACACAGCTCCATACTCCATCCCAGCACCACAGAAAGAAACACCAATCAAAACAGCAGCAAATTATTTGAAAAAAACAAAAACAAAAACAAAAAACAAAACAGCAGATCATGAGTGTAGGAAAGAATTTCAATAATGCTTATATTGAAAATAGAAGAGTTGAAATTATAAGTCAAAGAAATCAAGCCATAAATTTCTAAGAAGACAACTTTGTGGATCCAAACAAAGATGTAACTCAAAAAGTAAGCAAAATGGAGGAAGGCATATATGCAATATGCGACCTATTGATAAGGCAATAGTATGAGACTTCTGGTCTGCAGGGGTGAAACACATTAGAGCTCACAAGCTGAAAGAAAGTTAAGACAATCATGCACCAGGCTTCAGAACAGTATCATACTTGACAGGAACCCAGGATAAAAGATTAACTAGTAATACTGTGACATCCCAAGCTGAGAAAGCATAATTCTACACTACTCTGTCATCTTCTACAAAGAAAATCAGTGTGTTTGTTTATATGAAGGTTCAAAATGTACATCCTATCGGTGGGAAGGTGCTGTAATGCAGGCCCAGCAAAACAAGGTCTAGGTATCAATAAGACAAGATCATGAGGTAACCTGCACCCCATATCCTGTGCACTATATCCTGGCCCACAACCCTGCCTGCTTTCCTGGAGGCCTGCTGGCACCAGGGACACCAAAAGCCAATGCAGATAGATTTAAATTTAGCTCATGAATGAACTTTTTCCTGAAGCAGCGAGAAGACTAGGGGGCTAATTAAAAAAAGACAAGGGCATGGTTTCTGTGGATATATTATGACGTCCAGCTTAGTGTTTTTATGGGTTCCCAAGTGTATGTACGAGTGGGTCTTTAATTCTTCTGCCTTCTCTTGAGGTCTTTTCTGTTTGTCCAAATCCAATGTGTTAGTTTTTTGTTTTATCAAATTGTACTATGTTATATTTTATTATATTCCCTTAGGAGCCTGTTTGTTTTCTAATGAGACAGAAATGGGGTGGATCTGGCTGGGCGAGGAGGTAGGGAGAAACTGGGAGAGTAGAAGGAGGGGAAACCATAATCAGGATATATTTTATGTGAGAAAGGAATCTATTTGTAATAAAAGGAAAAAATGAAAAAAGTAGTCAAGATTACAAAAAGAAAAGGACATGGAGATCACAGGACATGGCTTCCCAGGATGAAGGAAGTCTCAGAGTTATTCAGGCTCACAGTGACAGCTACACAGGGCAATGGGGACACCTCCAGACATATGCAAAGCTGGATTGCTATACAGATGTATCTTGGGATAGATCAGTGATAAATATTTAATATAAATATTTTATAATAACCATGAAGACAGAATAGTGGAAATGCTAAGGATAGGTAATCTACAGGATATCAAAACATAATAATAAAAGTTTTAAAAAAATACAAAACAACCAAATAAGGAATCCACTAAAAAATGCAAAAGTCTCCAAGTTGATGAAGGGCGGAGTGTAAGATTTGTGGCCATATCTCGCTTTAAGTGTCATACATACATATCCTAGTTTTAAAAAAACTTACAAGCTTGGGAGAAAAGATGATGAAGATTGCAAATACCTTAAATTATACACGGAAAAGCAAGACTGAAAAAAACTACACAGTAAAATGCCAATATTATTTACTTTGCATTACTACTGGTGGTATTAAAATTTATATTTCTAGTTTTCCATTAATGAGCAAAGGCTTTCTGGGGTGGGAAATATTTTAAGAGATTAAATATTATGCCTTTGAAGGAAAAATCCTAAGATACTGCTTCTCATATAAGAAGCCAAAATTTATATACCAAGTCTTCCTAAGTACTTCATTTTAGCATTATAAATTATGTATGAGATGTATGCTATATATAAGAATTTATTAAATTGTCCACTTAGAGAGAGAAAAACTTCTATTTTAAATCACAAGAAAGATGTGAAGTGACTTTCGAAAGAATATTATGTATCTGAATTGGCACAAATACACTGTAATTTCTGTATGAGAAGGCTTTGGTTTTGAAAAATGAAGTTCTAGTGTTATAGTTCAAGTGTAGCTTTAAATAGTCAGAGAGCCCTAGAGGA
The DNA here is from genome assembly GCA_019843815.1 of Montemys delectorum. Lineage (NCBI taxonomy): Eukaryota > Metazoa > Chordata > Mammalia > Rodentia > Muridae > Montemys > Montemys delectorum. The sequence goes on along the minus strand of JADRCD010099808.1, from coordinate 10,005 downwards.
AATAAGGGCGCCCATACTCTCAGATATTGCTGTTGACAGAGACAGCTCCTTATAAAGAAGACGACTTTAAAGTCTCTACTGACCTTCCATTTCAAGTGACTTTTCTCTGACAAGAACTTTCACAGAATTTTATCATCCCCCTTAGACTATAGATACTAATAACAAAAGTCTAAACTCATGTAAGTTGTACTTTCATAAGACAAACTCAATTCTGAGTAGCTATATGATAAAATATTAAGTTTCCACATATATGAGAATGATACATTTAGGAAAATGTATGTGTTGTATGTTTCTTGTTTTCTTACCAAAAGCCAATGGTCATAAGAAAAAGTCAATGGAATAAGAGAAAATATCATGTGCTCTTTCATAAAACAAATGAATGGATTTCAAAAATCAGACCACTTAAAAGCATACAGAACACGTCTTTCTATTTTCCTTTTATAGGTTTGCTTTTCAGTGTTTAGATAGGGATTCTTGTATAACCCAAAGGCAGCCTCAAGTTCACAGGGATGCTCCTGCCTCCAGTCTTCCAAGAGGTAGGATTTACAGACCAGCCTCCTTTGTTTTTTGTTTTTCTAAAAAAATTATTCTAGTATAGAACCTAAAATGTTTGAAGCCAGAAGTATTTTTGACATTGGATTTATTGTTTAATTTTAAAATATTTAATATTTATAGTTATACAATGTATTCTTTTGATATGAGATATAATCCAAATATGAAATTCATTATGATAATTTTGTACAATATTTTTATTGTAACTGTGTTTTGATTGTGATATATAAGGAAACATAAAATATCCTACATAAAGCATCAAGTTTTATATTTGTCAATATTTGGGATTTTGGATTTTTAATCTTTTACCTGATTTTAGTCCACACCCTTTTGGTAATTGTAAAAAGTTTTCACCAGGAATCACAGGTGACTGCAGGAAACCACAGTCAATTCTGAGGTTGTATTCCTCTGTCAGAGGGAATAAGGTAAGGCCTGGTAGCAGAAATCCATAAAACTAGTTTACAAGTTTATCTCTGATATGTATCAATTTACTTTGCTTTAATAAGTAAAGGTACTAAGTATTTCCAGTTTTTTATAATTACTTTTGCCCTTGCTCTCCTATACCAGAGTTTCTAGCAACGTTGTGGGGAGTAGACCTGACATAAGCTTGAGAGCCTCTGTCCACTCAAAAGTTCCCAAGTTCCAGAATATAATTTCTCCCACTGGAGGCTTGAAATTCATCTAAGTTATTTGTGTCTTTGCACTGTACTCGCTTTCATAAAATCAGTGGGAGAGAAGCAGAGGGCAAAATGGGGAGAGAGCAAGAATCTGGTATTCTAGACTGTTAAGAGGTTCATATTGCTCAGGGATAGGCTCCCTAAAGTCAGCAGGGCTTCTTGCTTCCAGAGTCATAAACACGGGAGTTTATCAGTGAGTAATAAAGCTGATACTGGGAAATAAAATCTCAGGTTTTATAAATCCTTTGAAAAGCATGTACTTTAAAATAGTTGTTGGCATAACATCACATTCTGAGGTCTTGTTTCTGAATTTTCTTGAACTATTCAGGGAACAGTGGAAAAGTCATTATGACCAGCTGAGACTGATCATCTCAAGAACGGTTATATAAACTGAATTTCTCCCTATAGTCTTTAAGTCAATTTTTATTAGCTGAAATTCAATTTTTTGTTCTTACAGTTTGAGGAAGAGCACTGTATTTAAATGCTTGCACAACAAGACTTTTTTTTTTTTTAAGCAAATTGTTGGGGGTAGGAGGAGGGAGGGTTTAACAATGATCTGCCTTGTTCTTTTATTTAAAGGGGAATGAACTGACTTATACAAACGTAAAAAGATCACAGACTATTTTAAGTAAATATGCAAATATAAAATGGTAGAATGATGAAACTCTACTTGGCAAGCGTGATTTTCTTTAGGCACTTAAAATCTCACTCTTATTCTTCCTTTGGAAAGAAAGCAGTTTGCCTAGAATGGAGACTGTCATTAGAAATAGCAGCGTGTCAGCAGAGAGATCACACTGCAGATAAATAAAGCAGCTGGGTCAGGAGCATTCAGGCTGAGGAAAGCACATCACAGTGTGTTAGTGTTTCTGATTTCCCAGCAAAGAACAGCACATGTCTGACAACACTGAATGAGCCAACAGTGTCATGTGGCCCTCAACAACAAGCTGAGACCAGTCTTTTCAGTTCTTCAAAAGTTACCATCTCATATATGCCTTTTCATGCAATGACACTTCCAATAATTCTTCATTGCTCTAGTCCAGCTTTGTAGCAGAATTTCCTTTATTCCACATATAAATTAGCAGTAACTTTCTACTTACCATCTCTCTACACATCTTACTTCTTCATGGTATTTCCAATGTCTGTATATATTTATCGTTTGGTATATGGTCTCTATCTTTCCCCAGAAGGATATACTTTGCACAGGGATAAAGAACTTGGTTTTCTTCACAGTGTACATCCTCACAGTGCAGTCGGCAAAGGATAAAGTTGGCACAGTCAGTTCCCTCTCTGGCTGCCACCATTTATTATTTGTCTATCTCCAACAAGATGAGAGAGCTTCCCTATGCTACACCAGGCCATAAAAACCTCCATCTTCACTTTCTGAAGTGGGTGCTGGACAGGGGAAGCACCCAGGGGAAGTAGCTAGAGCACAGACTGTTCGATGACAGTGGGCTGAGCGGTTGCTTCTATGAGTGTAGTTGGTACTTAGCGACATCAGTACTCTTCCCATTCTATATGCCGACTCAACTACTTCCTCCCTGCTCATAACCACTGTGAATAGTTTGTTTTCTTTTAAACTTAAGAATGTTAGTAAATAAGAACTTGTACATTTGCCTTTGACTCCTCAAGAACTCAGAGTCCACACTGCTTCTCACCAGTGCTTGCCTCTTCCTATTTACATATCTTGAGCCACATCTGGTCGGTAGTTAGGACATCATGGAAATGATGGTGAGACATCTGAGGCTAGGCTCGAGGACGCGGACATTTACACTGATCTGTGTACTCACTCTGGGCAGCAAGGGGTTGGGGAGAAGACGAGGTAGCACCAGCAGCCATGCTGCAACAAGGATAAATCAGGCATGTGGAGAGGTCCATATGGCAAGGAACTGCGGTTTTTTTTCTCCAGTAGCTTTACATTAATTTTCTATTCACACAGAATGGAATCCTTCAGCCTAACTGAGGGTTCACACTGTAGGATCAACAAACCTCTTGACTGCTACCTCATGAGACTCTTAGCCAGAAATAATCAAGTTGCTACCCACTTTTAACCTTTAGAAATTATGTAAGATTAAGTGGTTATTGTTAATGTTTTAAGTTAATTCTGAGTTGTCTTGAGGCATTAGACAAGTAATACAACCTCCTGTTACAATAGAAAGAGAACGAGGAGCTCATTTCAAAATTTGCACTCTCCAAATCCTGTCTATTGGTAGATCTCTTGAGGAAGACAAAGCAAATAACGGTTTCAGGAGACATTTTATGAGAAACACATTTTCAGTCTGTCTGTGTCCTAGGCAGCGGAAATGATTTTCTGAGATAAAGAGACAAGAAAAGACGGGGCATTGCCCTGAACATGAGGAAAGGAAAGGTGGGGAAACAAAAATCACATTAGGTACCCCAGCCGCTTACTGTTTGCCAAAGCTCTGCTTAGACAGACCGTGTAGAGGTCCAGCATCCCCGCCCCCATACAAAGGCAGTGGTCCCAGAGTGTGGAAAGAAAATATATGCTAAAGCAGTCACCAGTGGAATGAGCCAGCAGGTGAAGGAAGAAAACATCAAGGAGTGCTCAGCTAACGCTCGCTCCACAACAGCAGCACAGCAGCCTTAGTTCTTTATACTATGCGCAGATGTATTCCCAAGGCTTCTTTCCCCTTTTCTGACATAATACATATGAAAAATAAATTATCCCAGTTAGACACAGAAACTGGCTAGCATGGTGATCCCTAAAACTTGCAGAAGGACTATAAGCCTCTCTCTTTTTTGGAGCCTAAGACACCTTTTCTAACAATTTGAATGAATTCCTTTTAATTTTTAAGTCATTGCTCTCAGCACCATTCTGTTGCTGCATTTCCCTTCTAGCCCTCTCTAGATGCCCTTCCATTTTGTAAGATGCCTAGGCTAGAGAAACAGATGATAATGAGCAGTGTGGCAGTGAACATTTTCTCTAGCATCTGCCAGAAGCTTTGTCAAGAAAGACAAGGAGAAAAAAAAACAAAACTTTTCCTCATCTATGGTAACAGTGAACTATCTTGATTTTGTGCTAGCAGTTTTTCTTTCTAAAGACATAATTTTTTTTTTGGTTTTTGGTTTTTCTAGACAGGGTTTCTTTGTGTAGCCCTAGCTGTCCTGGAGCTCACTCTGTAGACCAGGCTGGCCTGGAACTCAGAAATCCGCCTCCCTCTGCCTCCCAAGTGCTGGGATTAAAGGCGTGCACCACCACCACCGCCCAGCTAAAGACAGAATTTTAATGATGTTCTTAATTGTAAGCTGTTAAGAATTGTATTCTTTCTTGTATGAGTGTGTTTACTTTTGAGACAGTCTTGCTACCTAGTTCAGGCTGTCACTGAACTGGTGATCTTCCAGCCTCAGTCTCCTGAATTGCTAGTGATAGAATCATGTGCCACCAGACCCGGTGTAAATTCTATTCTGAAATGGAAGATCTAAGGTAAATAATACTCATTGTGAAAAAGAACAAGACCTCATACAGAGAGCCTAAAAATATATGAGAGGCAAAGATCAACAACAAAACCCAATAGCTGTTATCAACTTACTTGGCAACAAAATGTTGTCTGTGGGGCAAACATTTCTAAGAAAATTACCTTTCTAGATTAAAACTTCAGATTTTAAAAAAAAATTCATGATTCTGAGTCAATGAGGAGTTCTGAACTAGAACCAACAGTTAGTATACTTGTGAATTCACAACACACCAACTCTGCTGGATACTTACTGACTTGTCACCTTGACAAAAGCTAGAGTCATTTGACAATAGGGAATCAACTGAGAAAATGCCTCCATAAACTTGCGGATTGATTGACTGAGTGTTTGGGACGACCCATCCCATTATTGATGGTGTCATCCTAGATCGTATAACAAGAAAACTGAGCAAGCAGTGAGAAGCAAGCAAGCAAGCAAATGGTGTTACTTCAAGGCCTCTGCTTTTGTTCCTGCTGCCGGGTTTGTCTTGAGTTTCTGTCCTGACTCCCCTTGTGATGGACTAAAAGTTCTAAGATTGAATAAACCCTTTCCTTCCCAAGTTGTTTTGGTTATAGTATTTTATTATAGCAAAAGAAACCCTAGCTAAAACATAGACAACTAATACCTCTCTTTCCTCAGGGTGATACAATTACAAGATTTTCACCACTAATATAACAGACAACCAGTGATAGAAAATCATACATATAAAGTAAGAATGCTAATGAAATTTCTTCATTTATCAGTTAGTTTATATATAAGTGATAATTTTCCATAAGCAGTAAAACCAATATATGATATAAAATGGATGCTACAAAATGCTACCTACCCTTGAGAGGATCGTGCTCTGCTCTCATGATATCAATAAGGGAATTTTCCAGAGAGTGCATATTCAAGCTATCATACATTCTACTTCGATCCTGGAAGACAGAAAAAGAAAAGATATAAGATCTATGTAATTTTAAAGAAAGTTAAAAACATTATATAATATAATCTTTCTCACATAAAACAGGAGAATTTATTAATACATTATTATTTAACTTGTATCCCAAGAAAATACTGATTCTTAGGGATCTTGTTAACTACAGTGTCTCTTATTTTTAACACATTCACCTCTAAAATATATAAAAATTAATCTGATTTCATTGGCAGTATTAACTGAATGCAGTGAAATAATCTCTGACCATTTTTACAAATATTACACACAAAAAAGCATTTTTAGTTGCTTCATATTTTTCTCCTATGTTTAAGAAGGCAGATAAAAGCACTTGGAAAATAATTATCTTGGAGAAGAATTTAACAATCGCACCACACTTTAAACATCTATCAGATACTTAAAACTTGACTTAGTCATCCAAATTGTAAAACAATGAACATCCTATATGCTAAACTCAAATGCAAGACACTAATGTCAGGAAAAGGGTGAATGCCTAGTGTAGGTACACTCAATTCTCACTCTCCAAACGCTTCCACAGCTTACAGTTCTCCCTCTCTCCACTGCAGAGGGCAGGCAGGCAAAGGTAGGGAGAGATTTCCACTCACATTTCCACTTCCTCAACTCTGACAACTACCTTCTGTATTCTCAGTAGCCTTGTTTGCTCAAAGCGCAATCCCATGGTTGCTTGCTAGAAAGCATTGAGTTCTTTGGTGCCTATATATTTAATACTATATTTTGTTCAGTACATACTCAATGAATATGTAATGAAATATATGGGAAACTAGCTAAACAAGCTAAGGCCCATACCCTCCAAAAGAGTATGGAAGTCTTTTTCCAAAATACGTCAGTGCCACCAATTATATGTTATATACATAAATGTACAAATGCATGTACATGTGGGGGAAGCAGGATAGACTACCCTAAACTCTCAAAATTGATACAGCACTGGTTAACCTGGATCGAAATTTCAAGTGATACTATAAGTCTCTAGGATTATATGCACCCATAGGTAGATTTACATATGTTATTTTCTTCAAAAAAGATTTATAGCTTTCACCATTTTCCAAAGGGACCAACAATCCAGAAAACATTCAGAACTAGGTTTTTAGAGAGCTAAAGAGAGACCTAAGGTTTGTTTATCTATTCCCCTTTGATGTTTAATTAGGGTTGTATGTTTTTTAAAGCTAGGGAGCCAGAATCGTCCTGTAGACTAAACAAGGTGCTATCAAGGAATTAGGAAGGGTGAGTAGTAACACTGCATGATGCAAAGATACTAGCTAGAAAGGAGGTTCAGGTTCTAACTTTATCGCCAACTACTGCCCAGTGAGTGAGCTGAAAGATCCTAAACACACAACGTATCTATCTACAATGCTCTTTACTACAACAAGTGAACTTGGTGAGGGGGACAAAGAGAATCAATGAAATACAGCAGTGCTTTCCAAAACTGAACATGCTTCAGAACTCTATGAAAGGCAGGTTAGTACACACTGGTGCACACCTTTCCTGGGTCTTATTCAGCAGTTCTCAGGTGATAGTTCAAGCTACTGGCCAGACCACATTATAAACAGCCTCAAACTTTGTGATCTTCTGTGCCACAGAATCTCTTTATACTCTGCCTCCATCTTCTAGAAAATAACCATATCTGACTAAATGGTGCCTATAGGTCACTTAAAATTGTAGAAAAGATCAAAAGTATTATAACAATAAATGACATAAATGCAAGAGGGAAGAGGATGACCTTTGTACAAACAAGAAAAGAAGACCAATATAGTTACTAATGTCTCCATTTCCACTGACTCTTGTTTCCATTGTACAAGGAATGTGTTTGTTTCTGGATTCTCTGACTAAAATTCTAAAGTAATTAAAGCTAGGTCCCTTCTAATCACACATCTAGCTCTCAAAATGTCTGTTAAATACTTCTTTATCTGTGCCATAAAATCTCTATAAAATATGTAAGTTGAGCTGTTTGAGTGTAAAGACTACTATTAAAATAAAATGGTAATTACAAAGGACTAAATCCAATCCTCTCCTAAATCTGCTAACTGATTAAACTGGAGCAAGTATCAAATACCAAAATAGCTTTGCTAGCAAATGAATTTCTAGCTACTGAATGGATTCATGTTATAGTTGAGAACAACTTTTTCAAAACAACAGTCTAAAATAAATCACATTTAATGATTTTTATTCAGCTATAAAACAGAAGATGTGTTCTTCTAAGATAAGGATACTGGTAAAAGATTCATTCATCTAAATTGTCATCAATTTAAAACTATAAGGAAGACTTGAGACAATTAGGAAATAAGGGATGCACACAACAATCTTGACATATTTAACAAATACAGGAATTCATGGCAATGGATCTTATAGTTATCACTGTAAGGCTATTTGAAAGTTACTAAGACATTTCAGAAAATCAGACTCTGAGGAAAAGTTCATATAGAACCTATTCTACAATGTGAAAACCACCTGGTAATAAATTAAGTAGAGTTTTATAGAAATAAGATGATAGAGCCCTACAGTAACAAGTAAAAAATAGAATAAGTGAAAAGCGTATCATTGCTTCTTAAAGTCTACTGTTTATGTTACTATCTTTCTTTACCCATACATTAGCCACAAGCTTGTATGGGGATAAAAAGGCGAGCAGATTTTATTTTAAATTCAGTTAAAGAACAGAAGTTTAGACAGTATGTACCCTGGGAAAGCACCCACTGCTCAAACACAGTTAGGAAAGAGTATTTTTCTTCACTGTTGGCCATATGTGAGTTTAAAGCTCCCTGTGTTCCTGAAGTTCAGGGTCCCTGAAGCAAGGCCACTGTATCATGACACAGATACACTGGCCTTGCTCTCCTACCACAAACTGATTCTCAGGGAAACTTACGAAAGAGTCAAGTGACTTATTTTCCTAAAACAAAATGTGATTTATTACTTTATATCAGCTTGGATGTTTGATTAGTAAAAAATATATCCAGTTAATTCAAGGTAGTATCCAGGATATACAGCAAATATCCAGCACTAAAAACTGTCCAGCAAGTTGCAGACCAACATGTATTGATAGGTTTCTCAGGATATACTACAAAAGTGACACATATAAAAAGTAATAAAATACCTTAGTTAAAAGGAAATTGATTTTGATTTAAAATGTGTAAGTATTCACAAATAAACATACTTTAAAAAAATCTCACTGAAAATTCTACTTTGAAGAAATTAATAAGTAACAGTTTTAAGCATAATTTCTTACTAAATGCTCAAAGTGTTCTCAAATTAATGAATTTTGGCCACATCTAATATAGTTTCAGTTCTCAGGAGATAGAGGCAGTGATATCTCAGTTAAGATGAGCTTGAGCTATAAAGTAGCATCTTATTCTCAAAAACAAAGAGAAAAACAAAAAGAAAACTTATTAAGAAAAATCAGTAGGAATATCTAATAAGGGGACTGGGCAGGTCGCTCAGTTGGTAAGGCACTTGCCTCACGAGCAAAACCCATGCAAAGTATGTCATGGTGGAGAGTTATTGTAATCCCCAAGCTGGGCGGGTGGAGACCAGAGGCCGCTGGGACTCACTGGCCAGTCACCCTTGACTAATTGGTCACCAGTTCCAAGGGATGATACCTCTTCATCCTCATGTCCATATGTGCACACACCTATACCCACATGCATACACACATACACTATTTTTAAAGTCAGGAATGTCCATAATTTACATGTGCTTTAAAAATATTTTAAATTTGAAGTTTTTCCATAAAAATATTAAAAACAAAAATATCAATCCATAAAATTTTACTTGAAACAAATGAAGTAAATTAACCTATGAAAATATTTTTTCCATTAACTAAATTCAATTACACGTTCAAATCTTGTTGTAGGTCATGACTGAAGTAGCCTGTAATTTACTACAGTGTAGACCTGATTCATTTCAGACTAAAGGAAGTAAGCTAGATGGTTTAAAATAATGTACTTGTTAACAAAAAGTGTATGATCACAAAAATAAAAACCAGCTGAGATATTAAAGTAATTAATCATTCTAAATATTTTAATCTTTCTGAATAGTAAGGAGTTACTCTACATTTTATGCTACTAGTGCCAGTTTACTTAGCCTGTTGTGTTCTTTAGAACTCCAAATACCACATGGTTTTATGGAAAGATAGAAACAGAAGTATAATAATGACTGAGTACTTAAAGAAAACAACAAGGTTTTATATATATATTTGTACAGAAGTGCTGTGATGGTGTGATGGTGAGTTCAGTGGTAGGTGAAAACAGGTGATGCAAAGTGAACTGAACTGGAAGGCAAGTCCGTCCAAAATCTGAGTCATCTTCTTACCTGGTTATTATATGTGTGTGTGTGTGTGTGTGTGTGTGTGTGTGTGTGTGT